>JAULBU010088115.1:0-27693 GCA_032358235.1 Odonthalia washingtoniensis
AGCGAGATTTGTTGGAATAGCGGGTCGTCCTGTATCGGACCAGATAATGTTGCGAACGCTTTGTCAGCGGATGATTCGTTCAAGTCGGTTTACGTGTTATCGTCGTCGACTGTTGTGGTTTCCATCTGGACATTGTCTCTTGACAGGAAAATATATTCCTGGGTTGTGCCTTCTTCGTCCAATGTGAATGTTGGGAGCTCTTCTTCGTAGTCCACGATGGTCTTTGCGGACGGTTTCAGTCGCGACATGGCGTCGGCTTGCGTGTTGGTCTTCCCAGTCTTGTACTGTATGTGAAATTCGAATTCCGCTAGGCGTAAGCGCCAGCGCATAAGTCTGCGTTATGGATCAGTGATAGTAATTAACCATCCAAGCGCTGCATGGTCTGTGTACACAATGAATTTCTCGTAGAGAAAGTAAGGGCGGAGTATCTTTAGGGCCTATACAACAGCGAGGCATTAACCTTCGGTTGCAGCGTACCCCTTTTCGTCTGGGTAAAAGGAACGGGACCAATACCCAATAGGTTTTCGTTCCCCATCTACATGGGTTTGGAACAGTACGCAGCCAACTTGGTAGTTGCTAGCGTCCGTCTCAACCGAATATGGTAGGTTGAGATGAGGTAATGCCAGTATTGGCGGTGTTCAGACGGCCCCTATGAGAGAGTGAAATGATTGAAGCTGATCCTAGATCAAGGTGAACGAGTCTGGGCTGCTCTTCTTCAACAGCTCGTTACGTTTTGATTCTTTGTTATTGAATCTTGGTATAAACCGTATGTAGACGTTGCAAAGTCCTAAGAAAGAGCGCAGTTCCGTCTTATACGTTGGTGTTTGGCTTAACGGAGTGACTCCATGTTTGTTTGTTCTATTTCCAGTTCTCCTGGCTTAATAACGTGGCCGAGGTAGTCGACAGTACTCGTGAAGTAGTGGCATTTCTAATTTTTAAGGTAAAGCCGGCTGCCGCGAGGCAAGTAAGAATTTCCTCCACATGTGTTATGTGTTCGTCGACCGTCTTGTAGTAGATTATTACGTCGTCCAAGTAAATGGGTCCAACGCGCGTTGAAACGTCGCTGGTGCGTTTTTAAGCCAGAATGGCATTCGGTTTTATTGGTATGTTTTCGCATGACAGACGAATGCGGCTTTGTGCTTGTCATCTGGTCTAATTGGGATCTGCTAGTAACCAGAGTATGCGTCCAATGTTGTGAATATTTTGGCGTCCCCAAGTGAGTCGATACACTCGTCCATACAAGGAAGTGGCTAACTATCCTTTACGGAAGCTTGGTTTAGCTTCCCATAGTCTATGCAGAATCTCAACTTACCGTCCTTCTTGGGTGCGAAAAAGACTGGTTCAGCCCACTCGGGGCAATCTGGTTCAATCACAACGGCCTTGAGCTGTTTCGTAACCTCGAATTTTTCAAGTCCTCTCGTATTCGGGCCCGCCTGGTATGGCGGTGATTTGAACGGTCTTGTGCCGGGTATGAGATCAATTACGTGTTGTGTGACGTTGATGTTCCCCAACTTGCCGAGCCGCATTGGCTCGCGCTTCTTCAACATGGTCTAGATGTCATGGTGATGTTCTTCGGGTACTCCGAGCGGTATGTCTTCCGCCTTCGTTGTCGTCTAGTCTTGTTCCATATGCGACTCTCGAAGATCTGAGAGATGTTTTTTGATCAACGCCGGGTTTTTGGCCGATTTCTGACACTTCCGAAACATGGAAGGTGGTTGTTTAAATGAACCTGACTCGGGTACAAGGCCTAGCATTTGCGCGTGCAAAATATTCGACTAAGTAAGCGAGGTTGGGTGCGGACTTGCATTAGAAATGTGTTGATTTAGAAGCAGGGTCTTGGATGTTCTCCAATGTTGGCGACTAATATCCGGAATGATTTATCATCCGTTACATCAGCTATTCCTGCTCCTGAAAGACATAAGTGGTTATCATAAAAGCGTGGTATTGATTCAACGAGAATTAGTCCTTGGCGTGCTGTCTTGACTGGTATCCAGGTTTGTGTCTCCGGTTGTATAACCGTCTGTTATGCCACATATTTTTTTGGTGAAGTCCTCCCCTTTGTGGGTATGTATTCCTGTTCTTCGGGCAGTGGTAGAGCGTCCAAGAGTCTCTTGTTTGGTTTTCTAACGATGGGTACTGTCATGCCATCTTCAGGTTCAACCAACCACCTGCGCGGGCGGATCTCTCCGACATGCTTGTCGCAGAAATCACAACCTAGGATGACAGACGTTTCGAGTCGGTCAGCCACGTAAAATGTCAGCATCTCCGACTGGGAGCTAAGTTGTGCTGCCAGCTTTATCATCCCTGCCATAGTGATGGGTCTATTGTTTGCGTCTAGTATGTTGGTGGACCCTTTGAGGGGTTTGATAAATTTCTCCGACCCATACGGTAGGTCGTAGCGTAGGATGAAACTGGATCCGGCACCGATATCGAGGACTGCAGCGAACCGTTGCGTCGAACGTAATGATAATCCAAGGTTGGTGTATACTCGATAGCTACGTCGGACTAGTACGAATACCGCGCCATGTGCATCTGTGCGTTTCACTTTCCGCCATGGGTGTTGGAGGCAACCGAAAATATTCGTTGATGTTGGTGGAGCGATGTGGTAGACAGGTGTGGAACGGGGACTTTGTGAAAGAGTCGGTGGGGGACTCAATATTTTCCTTTCTGAAAAAACTTCGGCAAGCTTCCGGGTAGTTTCCACGGGTCTGATTACAGGTTGTGGTGTTGTTATCCTTCCCCGTATTCTGGTTATTATTTTCCTGGCGTGCGAGCGCCAACTGCGTTATACAGTAGGATGTTGCTAGCACCATGGACTTGTGTGATGGCGACAAATTCTCGTAGTTGGTGATAACTTTCTCCAGGTAGGAGTAATGAAACGGCCACTTCGGTGAGATGTGGTCTTAATCATAACATTGGTGACAAGTCAATGGCTTGTGTGTCTGATCGCTGCGGTTGTTTAAACTCCATCCCACTCGATTCGATGTCTAGGCAAGTTCACTAAAATTGATGTATACCAGTCTCACCGTGTTGTTTTTGTACAGGTTCAATCCCTGGTTACTTTCCCCTCCCAACGAAGTGGACGGCAGATCGTTGGTATCCAACGATTCTTCGAGAGCTTTCACGCTGTACTCGACTTCCCCCGATTGATGTTCAGTTGATTCTTCCCCAAAATGTACTTCGCGTATGGCTTTGCATCCTCGAGTGGGTTCTGGTAATGTTCGCGTTCCCACGCGTTGGACTCTGTACACGTCTCCCTGGTCTTGTCAAAACTAGACGAGACGGTTGAACGTTAATTCGTGACGGGATTCTCTTTCCCGGAAACGTGCGACGATCGTTCGAGTCTTTGGCGCTAATCCGTCCAATAAAAACGTCATCTTGTCTATTTCGTCATGTACATTCCCGCAGTGATAGGCGGGGTCGTTTAACCTGGATGCGAAATCTGGTTCGGATTCGTTGATCAACTGGCGCATAATGAATTCACCGCTTCGCGTATAGCAGCGGGTGTGGCGAACGTTCTCAGTAACGATTGGACAGCTTCTGGCCAGCATGTTACTCCTCCTGAGCGCGCTCCGTTTCTAGTTGATCTAAATTGTTTCGCGTCCTTCCCCGTAAGGCACTCCGTGAGGGCCACGTATGCATGTGCCTCAGTCAACCCGAGTATGTCACACTCTTCTACCATCTTGGATATGAAGTCGAATACCAGTATTGGGTCCTCTCCCTCTCCCGCAAAACTGTGTTCTTTCATGGTTGATTCCAGGCTCTTGAGAAGCCTGCTCAGTTCACCAATGGATGCACTTTCTCGTTCACCGCTTGTCCTTTACGAACGATAATATCGGTACGACATATACTGGCCGAATTCTGGGTTTGATGGTTTAAACGAGGTCAATCCTCGGTGTTCAGGGCCTTTTTTACGTTCAAATAACGGTACAGTCAGGTCGATAATATCCAAACCAAGGCCTGTTGTTTCGTCATCCTCTTCTGATAATGAATAGTCGTAGTTGGGTATACGTCGCGATCCTGACGACGGGTTTTCCCGGTGCGATCGTGACGCGCGTGACCCACTTTGTTTTATCTTGCGTGAAGTATCACGATGTACGTCTGAGGCCCGTTGAGACGGTAAACGTAAACATTGAGGTGCGTCTTCCTGGCCCGTTTCGGTAATAAATTTCGTTTCTTTTGTTTCTTGTTCCACCTCAAATTTCGAGTATTTTTGTACCGTGCTCCAAGAGTGCGTTGACGTCCGATTGTAACAATTTTACGGCTTCGGCGACGGACTCCGTTGGGGAGGTCTTCTTTTCGGTGAGAGATAACTTAATAACCGTAAGTTCCTCGTGGAGGTTTTTAAATTCCTCCTCGAAATTGGGCTCTCGGGTAAGTTCTTCTTCTAGACGTGAACTTAAGTCCGTTACTTTTTTCTTGAGTTCCACTGATTCTTCTCCGCAAATGCGTTGTATGGTTTCCTCATGAGTGAGTTGACCAGCTAACGGGGCAGGAGTATCCACAGAACGGGTTCTTGAAGTTGCGCGGGAAGCATTACGCGGTCCCACGGGTAGGCTACCGGATGCAGATCGGGTTTTTCTTAACCCGGGCTTCAATATGCCCGTTGTATATTTATCCATCTTGAGTCAATAGCCACCTAGTTTCTGGGCTGGGAGACCAGATGTAGTGCAATGCACTTCCAAAAGGACCTTTGAGGAGGTCTTGCACCAAGGTGTTCAGGGCCTTCTTTCCGCAGTAGCGTGTCGATCAAAGCACTCTACCGATGAGGAGGAGGGATTGGGTGCCTGTAGGTGGCTTCCCGCCAAATATCTACTGTCTTGAGGCAATCGTTCAAAGACAGGAAGTCGGCGGGTAGACGTGTGAGATGGTCGGACAATTTTGTGTCGAATCAGGTCGTACGTTTGTAAAGCGGTGGAGATCAACACGACTTCAGAGAGTGGGTCTAATGGTGGCGTTTGTAAGACGCGGTTAGAGGCGACAATTGATGAGTCGAGTCGAGGATGGCGCTTGTAAGACGCAATCGAGTGAATTCCTCAAAGGAGAGGTTCAGTCTATCGTAGCCAAAACGGGTTCGTATGGAGGCGAAACGCTAGTTGCGGGAGCAAATTGAGTCTCAAGGGTGCTTTCCTTTATTAAAGTGAAAGTGGTTTTGGGTCAAAAAGACCTCTTAAGTAAGCTTTGCCCGTCACGCGACAGTTGAGGTGTGCGTACAGCGCGCCGAGTACAGTAAGATACTGTACTGTACTTTATGGTGTACAGTTGTCGGATGACACGTGGTCAGTCGTCCAAATGGTCAAACTACGCAGAACATGAAAACGCGACAGCGTGACATAAAAATGTGACCAAACGCATGACCAAACGTGACAAAACGTGACGTGGCCTACAATTTGGGTGTTGAGATCAGAAACAGTCGTGCTCACTGCAATCTTGGTTGCCAATTGCACTACACAAAACAAGTCATCTCAGACACCCATGGAATCAAAATACAATGTGTTGGCCAACACTACAAGCCCACTGTACGCGCAACCACAATCCAAATCATCTGACAAAAATCAACAAAAAATCAGAAAATCAGAAATTTTCAGAACTGCTTTCGCAAAAATTAATCCAACGTTTTCATTGGTCGATATTTCACATGTGGTGTGCCGATAACGCAAAACGCCTCCTGATGGAATGAATACAACTCACGAGCAATTCAACTGACAGCTGCATGCATGGCGCCAAAATACCACCGATAGCAACAACTCCAGACGAACAAACCATCCGCAACGGAAGAAGACGCAACTACACGAAATCACAGGTACCAACGTGACTGTACGACCACACTCACCATCGGCAAGACAGCCCAATTACCTTCTCAAGGAGTCGAAAAACAAAACACGGCTGACTCCGGACATCTACACTACACAAAAACGCCATACACATAACGTGTTTTTAACACAGAACATCTCTCTCCCAATGGAAAGTGGTAACACAGACGGACGATTTCCCGAATGGAATACACAAGGCAAACAAACGCCCCTCTCGAACAACAGCCCTCTTGGTGGCAGACAGAACTGAAAACCCATATCGGGCACGCAAACTTCACATACTTCCAGTCCTTACGACAACAACAACACACATTCCACCCATAAGGGTGGAGCGACGATTGGCGTTTTCCTTAGCGCTTTCAACTTAACAGATCACTTATCTGGAACATTTCACTTATTTAGAACAGTAAACACTACACACTGAACCGCGGTGCAGCATGAAAAACCTTACCGCTACTTCATAGCGCCAAAACAATATGCCTCCCGCGCAAGAAATCACACATCAATAACAAAGCCATTGCCTCCCTTTGGAGTCGCCCTATCATTTCTACATTACCACCTTCGCCCGATCAATCGGGGCCGATACTCTCGAATTTAAAATTGGTAGCTTCAAGTTCCACCAAAAACAATTTACATTCGCGAACGACCACAATCCCCATTTATGGGTGAGGAAATATGTCACGCCACAGACACAGTCTGATATTATGTTCATTCACTCCCACTTCTCTTGTAGGGCAACCAGTCATAATTTCAATTATTCTGTTGGTACCTTCCGAACTAAGTTCGTATGGGCCCATTAAAAATGCAAATTCGTAGTACCAATCCGGCACACCTACTCATTTATGATGGAATGAAGGATAATACCTACCCTGTGAATGACTATTATAGCCATAAGCCGAATTAACACGAAATAAGTGGATAGGCATAACAGAAGAACCTCAATTTTAATTCAACATTCTACTAAGTGGATAGTCAACACCTTCGAACTCTAAACCAGTAGAGGAAATCGAGAAAAATATAAAAATGATATGGGAATAATAATCATCGTAAAAATGCTTCTATGCATGTACAAAATATAATGGTAGAGTTTCAACAAGTACCCTCAACTCCGAATATGAGAGGACAGATAATTCAATCAATCAACATAACTGTTGTCGTTAAAAATTTTCAGCGACTTTTCAAGTGGTTGTAACTGCTGACTCTACAAGGTCAGTTGGAGGATCCACACCACTCATGGTTATTATGTAGCAAAACGTACGGACTAATTCCGAATATGAACGAACGTCAAATGCACTGCGTGTCAAAAAAGGTCTAAAAACCACCTGTTTTTATGCCCCTACTGGTGCTACTCCAGTAAAAGAGGTGATTTTTTGGGATTTTTTGAATTTTGGTGAAATTCAGGTACTGTAGAGTTGCGTCATCCACCTAAAACAGATGATAGGTGTTTAATCGTCTATTGATTCGATCAAATGGTTCGTGCGACACGGACAAGGACCGTGATTTACAGGGATGTGAACGCATGGAGGAGCGGGCACTTGGGAGCAGGTTGAGAAGGAACGGTATGTAGAATGATGATGGTGACGGTCTATAGGATGATGTTGATGACGGTATGAAAGATAATTGAGACGGTATGAATAAGATTATGACGATGACGGTATGACTAGGTTATGTAGATGACGGCATGCGAAGAAGGACACGAGGACGACGGCATTAGCACGAAAGCAAGAATATTTCGCTCGAAAGTTTGCGATAAACCGAAAAGAGAATAAAGAGGATCAGACTAACAGATGGTACAAACACACGCAATATGGTATACTATAGTATGATGTGTAAAATTCACTTACACTCAGTGGGTCGCACAATTCAACGGTACGTAGCACGCTAAAAGGAATACACACTGGTACAGATCACAGCACTGCATAAGGGTATACGATTACTGTACTTGGGTTGACACATGTCACCCGACACGTGGCCTACGAATGGATTTCACCTCTGTCTGGTTAACCATAGCAACAATTACATCCCGACACACGAGACATGATATTGGATTGGATTTGCCACTAATTAATCCTAGTAATTGAAGGATTCCGAGTCACGTGGTTATCGATAATGTGAAATTAGAAGTATTGAGATTCTCTCTACTTCAATACACGTGCCAAGTATGGGAACCCAGCCTATTATCACTATGCATGCCACACTCAAACCGGGAAGAGAAATGAATAATGAACCCGGAAGACAATTAACCAAAACAGATAAACCACAGCTACTTCCAGCAAAACTGAGCGACGTTTGTATCGAGAGATTTACGTAACCGGCCAAAGAGATATCTTGGTAAAACACGCCCTAATACTGGTTAACCCACGTCGATAGGAGCAAGGTGATCGCCAGCCCCACCGCTTACCTGATCACTGTCGATTTCTTATTGAATCGACGGAGTACGATCGTGCCTTCAACCTGACCAGTCCACGAAACTGCTTGACTGTAGTGGGGCATCAGGTTAAACCCCGCACTCCTACGGACAGCGGTTACTTACAGTTTTCTATCTTGCATAAAAATCTCACTTTATTAACTTACCGAGGTAAATCCCTAAAGAAGGATACTCAGCGACTTTGCGTATTTAGCCTTCGCTACAGGGTTGTTTTCGACAATAAGCCGCATCTGTTTTGTTGGTTTGAACCACCGCTTTTGCTGCACTTAAACCACCAATTTGGTAAAATATATCAGCATTGTGGTGGAACTAGAGTACAAAATTTAGTGAAATTGCATTAATTTTATTTGTATCAACATTTTCATCTGTACATGGTATTGTCTATATATATTGCGAGTACCGTATATATACACGAAAGTGAGAAATGTAAAATATTTTAATGAATAATACGGCAGTCATGCAAAGCGTGAACTATACTTATATATATATAGTATATACGTTTGTATTTTACTCATTTTTCACTTTTCATACACACTTTCTAATACATAATTACCTAAACACTCCCATCACACGACTACTAACATTAAAATCTGCAACAAATGGTGGAGCTAGTACTAACTACAATTCCACCATGTTGAACAATAAAATTAACGATGATTACGATAGCGGTAAACGCAGCCAGAGTCCAAATATATAGATTTTCATTGCTAAGCACGGTGTAAAATATATATAAATATATATATGAAAGAGGTTAAAAAATGATTTGGTTATTTGATCATTTGCTAGACTAATTTTAGATAATTTGTGTGATAAGTGAGATGGTCATGTTAGTTTCATACTTGAAATGTGGGTATCTTTCTCTTCAACAATCTGGATCTTGTTCACAAACCCCACCTGCTAATCTAGATCCAGAATCAACTATATCTGTCGATATATTAATTACCATTTGTCTTTGATCTTTAAATCCAGCAGCACAGAAAGGTTGCATTAAATTTTAAAACAAATTTCTGAGAGGAATTTTGTCCTTATTTAATTCATCAAGTAATCTTTGCCATTATGCAATATTCATCACAGTATGTATACATACTATGCTGGCTAGTGCACAATGACACAATATATTGTAAACAAAACATTAATTTTGTATTCCATCTCTAAATAACACCTAATTTAAATCACGCTCTTCTTGAAGGAAAGCCAGATCTGCTGTTGAAGGAATGAAAGGCTGTAGTTTTGGTTGTGTCAATATTTTGATATAATCGTCTTGTTGAAGAATTTACTATGCACTCACCATATTTATGACATGCATGTATAAGAGCACATTTCCTTGCTGACTAATTAAATTTGATGATTCAAACGATCTGTTTTTAATCCGATCCAAAGTGTATAATGAGTCAGAAACGTGGGTAAGACGTTGAACTCCTACCCAGCAAGTTTCATTTGACCATCCAAGAAGCTCTAAAACAATGGAACAAATTTTCACACTGTCACCTTCATGTAATGTGTTTCCTATACGATTATTTTTGGATCCGTTACTAACCATTATCTCTACTCCATCACCTGGAAACAGAACGTGATAGTTAGAGTGTCGACACCCTTTGTTGTTTATCGATGATATTATTGCTTTGGGAAAATTAGATGCCGAACCCGGTTGAAAGTAAGGAGAAACAACGTCATCAAATAGATCTAAAACTTTCGTGCGACATGACGAAAGTACCAAATTATCAATAAAAGAAGATGATGTGCTTTTTCCCATTGAATTAATACCAATCCAAATTCGCTGATTATCTATTGCAAATAGTGATGAGGCATAAAATTAATCCACGATTGATCCCGCAACGCCCATCGTAACTTACTCAACTTCGCTGTTTACAACTTGTTCAAGATTTGAACAAACTTTCGATACATCATATCCAGTTATCAATCTTTGAAGTTCTCTCCTTGCCAATACTTTACCCATATCACTACCTTCACAATAAGTCCTCCAAACATCTCCTTTCCGCCTTATCAAGTCTTACCCAACACAATCATTGTGTCAACAGTCATATATCTGCACTTCTACATCATGTAGAAGTGCAGATATATGACTGTTTTCACTTGTGTCCCGCAAAAGATATGCTTTTAGAAGTTGGTTTTCAAACTCAAAGCCCATCTCTGCAATGAACAATAGATGACCATATGCTGGTACTGTGTGAGTAAATAATTCTAGTAGGCGGTGTAGATTTGGTCTATCAATATAGGATCTCATTGTAGAAAACGTTTTGCAGAATATAGAAACCTGCTTCACAAATTCTTCGAAAAAACATTGTAGCATTGTGTTTAGTGAATGAACGAAATTGAATTCATTCTCAGAATCAATTTTTGATGGCCACCAATAATAAAGCGTAACAATCTCTTTCATAATTTGAACAATCTCGAAAGCAAGTATTGGAAAGTAGTGTAATGGTTGTAACGAAGAAGGTAGAATCGTAACAATAGCATACAAAATCGTCATAGTTAAGCTATGTAGTCCTTCACGGTTATGATTATAAATTCGGGTATGACAAGAGGACCCAAAACGACAAAGAGATGAACAGATAAAGATATCTAATTCAAGTCGTAGTTGTGTGGTTGGAAGTTGCCTGAAACAAATTCGAATTAATCCATAAATAAGACCACTAATAAAATGGTCCGGTGCGACAATGTCATTATGGTATGGATCAAAATTTCCCAGAACATCCATAATTCAGTCCGATGTTGGAGGAATATGAGACTTCACTTTATTTAACTCCACTGAAAACTTCAAAAGTGGCCACTTTCTATCGACAAATATGTCACTTACATCTCCATGGTCCATTCCTATATACGTTGCCTCAGCAGGACTTATATTTGATAAGCGTAAATTCGACCTGAAAAGATACCTGCAGTGTGATCATGATGACGAATGAGTGGTATTTGTGTATGCGTATGTTCGACTTTTCAAACCCATCACTATGTCTACTACTTTTCTCAATAAAAGATTTCAATGTGTGCCCGGAGCTCTTGCACCGTGTTTCAGGACGTCTATAACTCCAGATGAGGCTGGAAAGTCCGCATCAAATCCCACTGCGTGTAAAAATACTACTACAGGTTGTTGTCCAAGGGCGTCTATTATCTCAAAACCAGTCGTGGATCCTTCAATGATGCCTTCAATTAGTTCGTTCAGGATCAAATATGTACTCATTCCTTCCGGCGTATGCGAAATGGGCCTAACAGAAGCTGAAATTTAAAGAATTTCAATCGAAAAATGGACCTACATGAAGGAGCAACCACCTATGGACCTTTGGGAAAAGGAGGGACCGTGGATTAAATTCATCGCAGTATATTAAAAAACTATAGACAATAACGTTTGTCATTTTGGAGAAATCCAGTGTTTGCTCGTGTAGTATGTGGCGTGAATGCCTTTATGTTTGATTGATACTGTTATGGTTTTCGTACTGTTGATTAAACGAAGAACGGTTCACTTGAAATGTGGGATCCGTCACATGTCTTGAACGAGATAATTAAATCCCCTTGTATGTTATCTTCGGACCGCCAAAATTGGTTAACAAACACGGAATAAACAGGACCTGAAAGATAATTTGATGTAATTGAGTCATGTGGAACCAACTTTGGTTCGAGTAACTATTTGCGTGTCACCTAATAAGTGTATTACGCCAGATAGTAGACTACAGTATGACAAGTCTTGGGCACGAGTTGGGTACACCTATTTCCAGTTGGAAATACAGTGCAGTTGCAAAAGAAATGGATGCCATGCACTTATCGAGACAATGCGGGGATGATGAGAATGGAGGACTACAGTAACAATAATGAGTATTAATGCTGTAAGAGATGACATACGTGTGTCATAATAATTAGAACATTGACGACGCTGGAAGCAAATGCTACCAGCTGAATCTATCTATTTACCTGAATGGAATGGCAGTATAAATACCAGATCCGCAATGAGTAGAGCAAAGAATAAAGAAAGATACAGATTAATAAAACAAAACCCAGCCATAGTCATCGACTTTAAACATTGCCGAATCCATACCAGGAAGAAGTATCAGACAACGACGTCAACCGCGATCACAGTGGTGAAAACTACGTGTGTAACGCCATCAGTAACGTCAGCGATCTTCGCGAATACCGAGCGGCCCAACTGCAAATCCAGAGTTGGTGTGGGCTACTGTAAGTTAGCACAACGGTTTTACTATCTCCGCAACTTACCAGCGAGTGCAAGTAAGAGAAGAAAGGCTAAACAAGTTCAAAGCACTTCTACATTTGATACGTGTGTATTAGTAACCCTTTAGTAAACGAACTAACTTAACAACAGAAACAGGTAGGAAAGCCAAACCGGGGTGACACATGTACTCGGCTGGAAGGTAACGGGAGTAGGAAGAAGGAAATGGGGAAGTACGACCGGGGGCGAATGAACAAGTTAGTACTGACTAGAGAAAATAGGGTTGTGCAAATATCACTTGAATGCAATGAAACATGTTCATGTTCCTTTTTCTTATTTTGATGAATATGCTTATTTACAGACTTTCCTGCGGTACGAAGATTCGGTATTGAAGCATCATTAATGGCAGAAAATGATGGTGTAGTCACATGTTTCGACAAAAAGTCAAAAATTTTCTTATTTGCCTGTGAAAGTCTCTCAGCAGCTAGATAGTATCGATGCATCACCTTATTAGGTGAGAAGAATAGTGTGCAGATGCTGTTCCTGTGCACCAGATAGCCTCTATGGACGGATTGAACCACAGATCTCCATCTCATTTGTCAGTTTCACGCCTAATCCATCCATAATCATTCACTGAAATTCCATATGCAGCAGGATCTTCAATTGAAGACACTTATATCTGATCTCCAATATTTGCAATGGCCTCAGAATTTTCAGATTGTCATATCAAAGGCGGAATAAGTCTTCCTATATCATAACTACGTTGAATAATGTCGGAGTCGTTAAACTGTCTCTCTCTTCTTGGATTTACTTGTGACGTTTTAATACAGATGATGACGGTTTATTTGGATCTGTACATGGAAATAATTGAAAGAGGGTTGTCATACAACTTGTATCAAAAGCCAATCCATCTTTTTCACGCTGCATTGTTTTATCTTCATTTCCAACTATCTCTGTCGGGAAGCATATTATCTTCGACGCATGCACGTTTTGCGCGGTTTGATGGGAAAAATAGGTTACGTCGGAAATGGCCATACACCGTTCCTTATCGTTGAATTAGATGATAAGAAACGTCAGTAGAATATACGCTTCAGTAAAAGACGAAAGTATCTCGTATTGTTTGATGGAATAACGTATCTTACCGTAAAGTAGGATTATGCCTAAAAGTGGTTTGCTTGAAACCATTTTCAAGTTCGATAAAATTTTGATTTCGAGTTCTGAGACGTCATATTCTTCCTCATCGCTGTTTTCCATTTCATTCATAATACCTCCCTCTTCATTTATAACATTCATATCTTCATCGTTGACATCGTCGATGAATTCATCTCTGTATTCCATTTAATGGCTGGAATTCACTTCATCAATATTACTTGTATCATAATCTTCTTCGCCAATCGGTAAATCATCTGACTGTTGAATACGTCCAAAAGAAGAATTTGAAATATTATTACCGTTGAAACCAAGGGTGTATCATTTTCCCAGCTGCTTTCAATCAATGGATGTGGTTTTACTTGTCGAAGAATATTTCCAGAGGCTTTCCTCTCTTCTTCATCAAAAACATTACCAGCAGTTTGTGTCCTCAAAGCGCTAAATGCACTAACTTGAGCAACTGAGCGCCATGCAATCACTTTCTATGACGTCCTCCTACTCCGCTTCTGTTTAATGTTGGATTGTTCCATTGAAGAATCAGTTTGAAGTTGAAATAAAAGTTTTTTTTTGATTAAAATTCGTTTTAATATGTTAAAAATTGATGTGAAAAGTATAGTTGATATTGTTCTGGAAATTCTAATAAAGCATATGAATTAATATGCACAAAATGATTATGTTTGGCACTAGTGAGGAACGGAAGTAGGAAGGGAAGAAAATATGAGAGCATAGTAAATGACTGCTTTACTTTGGATTTAGTATTTTCGATGGAAATTAAATCCTTTCTAAAATTTGTGTTGAAGATTCCGGATAGGGATATATTACCCGTCATTTTCGGCCTGATATAGAAACGTATGAAAACATGTATAAAACATCCTTAAGTTATGTACAGTGTAAACCGAAAATAATCTATTTTACTGGCCATGTGTACCGAATGAAGCAATAAATTTTGATATCCTATTGCTATCTTCTTTTAGAACAACTTCTAATTATTAATCATGAAAGAATGTACGATCCCATAACATGTTCAAGGTTGGATTCTTCATTCTGTGCAATCGGAGAAACAATTGAACCATTATCAACATTTGAAGCATCATTGACAATACCGGCGGCAAATTAACTGAGTTCTTGGTTTTTCAGCACCTTCGCCATAGCCAAATCGTATCTCACTTTTAAAAATTGAGGACAAGATCCTTTTAAAATATTTTTCTGTTTTGTCGGGGTTGGATAGAGATTATTCATCTGAAGGCTACCGATTACTAGATTTTTGAATTGCCTCTGTTCTCCGCCTATTCCATCTGTTCCAACTAAGTCCATCATGCATGCTACAATATTCGTCTGCATAATCGAAATTGCGAATATGGCTCTAATCGAATCTCTGTCAGCAGTAAGTAGAGATTCAGGTGAATTATGCTGCATTAAACCGGTATAAGATGTGAGAAAACTACAATCTACCTCAACTAAATTTACTGGTTTCACAATCACCGGTACCACAGATTTATTTTCAGTAGAGGTCCTATTCGATTGGTCACTTTCTCGATCATATCCATATTCCGCATTCTCATACTTATTCTATTTATTTACTTTTGACCCAGGTCTTACTTTCTCATTAATACTAACATAAACTTCATGTCTGAAAATAAGTATCATTTCTTTAGGTTATTCTATCAGATTGGACAAGATTTCGTTATTCTGATTACCAGTCATTGCGTTTCTCATAGACATAGGTACGTCAGATCCATCATCCTCACATCTTCTCTTCATCTTCTGTTGCATCTCATTAATATCAAATACAAAATCGGGGTATATTTACTAGTACCACACCATTGTAAAAGTTTCCCGTCTCAACTTGTCTTTAAAGACATTCCATGGTACAAATGCGTAAAGAAGCTCATCAAATAATCCTTCTTTAGCATTATCCTTGCTCCTATGCATATGCGTTATAATATGACTATACAGTCTGCAACAAGCATGAATTGCGATGTCTTCATGTTCCATACATCTAGTACTATCTTTCTCTGTCTTTTTATTTCAATCGTCTCGTACTTGTCTTAAGCGAAATCTAAATGATTCAACTTGATTAAAATTGGTTTTATCCAGATCGGCTACTTAATTTTCTCAACCCTTTCTATATCTCCTTCCGTATTTCATCCTAGATGTCTAAACGAACCTAAACATTTTTTGTCCACTTCGTGACATGGATACAACTATTCCATGCGTAATGTACTGAAACATTTTCCTACACTGCTCTATGTATACTTCTTCCTAGACTCATTCTTTCCATAATGAATTGAAAACATCAAGACGGCGACACCAAATACAGAAGCATATGAATGTCTTCCTGTCTTTCTCTTACTGAGAACTTGTAATATATGGCCGATTGTACAAATTTCGAATGCGCGTTGCCAGCATGCTTCGCTGAAGGTGTCATCGAACCATTCCAGTTCCATTTCCATACCTTTTTTATTCAATTTCCCCCCTTTACTGTTCAGTGAACTAGTGATTCCGCATATACATCTAATATTTACAATATCTGTTTATATCATTGTTATAATTTCATCCATTTAGCATGTTCTTGACGTTCTTCCTTCCTTGACGCATCCATCTTGGCAATAATGGATTTTTCAAGTTCAAAGATCATTTTCTTTACCATTGATACATCGAATGATTCACAATTTGTACCACTTTTCAATATGGATGAGGTTGCATGTATCTCTGTGAATTCCGTGTTAAAATTTCTGGTTCCTGACGATCGGTCAACAACATAATTTCTTCGACGTTTCGGTCGCGGTTCAAGTATTGGTGCAGCTATTTGAGATTTTCTTTGTCTAAAATCCTCTTCATCGAATTCTTCACCGAAATCTTCCTCATCCAATCCTTCAGCCTCAATCATATCATCAGGAGGAGTGCCTGAAATCCGCTTTATTCCGGTGGATTTATGAAGAAATTCTGATTCCTGAATATTACGTATATTTATTTGTGGTTGAACTGGGAGCAATGGAGAATCCATATTACTATTACTATCGCTATCACTATCACTATCACGAACGATGTGTTCCGGTTGAGTCGATGATCCAGGGTTATTGTCTTCATTGTTTTTATCAATCTTGTATTCAAAACCTCTGTTTTCGGAAATCAATTCATCATCATCATCATCATCATCAAGGCGTTTTCTAGATACTGAACTACGCCGAGGTACATTTAGACCATTCCTAGATTCAGAACCAACAAACATAGATTTCTGATGCATATTTTTCCTCGGAGTCACTGATCTCGTCTTGTTCATTATAGCCACGTTCCCTTTCAATAATTCTCCCTCTTCATGTTGTTCAGCTGGCTTTGTTCGAACAATATCCTTATCATTTTCAGAGAACGAGGGCGCTATCTCCTTCCGAGAAGAACGTTTATCCTTTTTTCTAACTTTCTCGATCTTTCATTGAACATCTTTAGACATGTTTATTTTTGCTGAACTACGAGATGTTTGATGATAACTAAACTCACCACTATTCTCGTTCAAATTCGTAATTAAGGATTCCTTATTAGTAGTACTTGTTTCCATGTTTTGTTTTCGAATTAAACGAAAATTATTCTTCCGTCCTCCCATCCCAGGTTTTCTGTGTTCATTTCTCCGTGTGCATACGACATTCTGTCCTGATATAATTCAAGAAAGATTACAATACAAATATTGTTTCAAAGTGCTTCTAGAAGAAAATAGAAGGTATCTGTTTTAGAAATTTCAATACTGAAAGAAAGCTTATCTTTTATAGAAGATGGAACAGAAACATGTTGTTCCCTTCAATTCTAGATTGAAAAGTAAAAGATGTTTGAAATATAAAATAGGAAATAGCTGTTTCATTTCTAACGAATGAGTTCGACTGAGATCAAGTGATATCTAACGTTTAAAGTAGCTTAGTTGGAGACTTGGGTGTTGAAGACTTGAGTGATAGTTATGTCAGTAAAGGTCATTAAACACAATTACTATCATCCCCACATCAATATTGTGACATAATTAAAAGATTATTTGAACTAAACGGTCACAATTATCGAAAAGGTCACAATTATCATTACTAATAGCTCATTATAGCATCCACAATCCTATCTGACTGAAATAGTCTCTTGTAAATTGATTCACTGAACGATTATAAAAGATTATAATCATTCCTATTTAAATTTACGTTTAACTTATGAACATGATCTAAGTATACTTTATTGAAACGGTTATAATTATCATTTTGTAGTATACGTTCTCTTCAAAAATATATAGATTCTTTATAAAGTATACAATGATATCTCAGTCATCCCTGAACACCAATGTCCTTCCAATTTGATATTACATTAAATTTTTACACGTGTAACTCGTCTATGATTACAAGTTTAACTGAATCAATAGCAGTAATGATGCGATAGAATTCACCCGAATCAAATGTTATACGCCCGAAATCGAATGTTATACTAACAATAGAATCAACTCATACCAGTATCATTGTCTCTACTAAAAACTTAATCTACTAGGTTCTCACCAGTATCATAATCGCGTGAATCGATGTATTTACTTTTCAATTTCTACGGTATAAATGACAGATCATCACAATCAAAACAATTCCGACATAATCTGACTACAATGACCCCATCTCTTCGAAAACGAAAATCGGAAGATAACCGATACCCGTCTTATACGGATGATATTTTTGTACTGTGGCTGTAGAATGACACTGGGACATGGTGACCAGCTCAGGTACTTGACATTGAAAGGAAACAAACCCCACCAGTGGTTGCTTAAGGATCAATATTGTACGAAAAAAGAGGGAACTACAACGAAGAAGAGAGTATGGTTGAGTTCTTGTACATAGATGGAAGTACGTTTCTGAGGGAAGTAGTTGATTCAATTAATTGCAATTGCAATTAAAATAAACCATTACAATCTTGGATCTCATGTTCAGACCTACCATCCGATTCGATGCTATTGAAACGACGTCGCACTCAAATTTCAAAGCAGAAACCAACTACAACGTTTTCAATTAGAACCACACTAATTAGTACCACACGACAGACAAGGTAAGTACCACAGCCAAAAATCAGTCCTCAAAAATCATCTACGATACGCAAGTATCAGAAAAAAATAATTCAAAATTCAAATGTATGTGAAGGCATGGTAACAGATGCCAATCCTGAATCCGCTTCATCGATAAAGTTATCAGATGTAAAAATTAGTGTTGAGTCCCTTCTTCAAAGAGTGACAACTTTAGAGAATTTAGTAAATAGTGAAGTTCAATCACAGACTCATCCATAAATAGAAAACAAATTAATTATAACAAAAATACGCATTGCATTGCTTCTCACATTTCAAAAGAAGTTTCATCCAGGGTCTGCTCTGACTAGTGGAACGGAGGTTATTACCGAAAACATTGTATCAGTCAATGTTCAGTGCACATTAGATCAATTTGTATCAATTTCTAATATGATCCAAGAAAGAACCGATCTTACCTGCTGTACAATTTTTAAACCTTCTGCTAGTTCTTTTCATCAACCATCTAACGCCATTAACAACGTACCCATCTCCTTTCAACGTTTTTCAGATCCATGCAAGTCGCTGGGAATAAGGGATCACATAGATTATGCTGAGCTCTTGTGTAGGCAGGGAGTAAAGGAGAAGCGTTCTTTTGTCAGGATTGTTGATTCAAAACTACATTACATCTGATTTAACAAATAGTACATTCATGTTGGTCAGAAATCAGCAATTGAAGAAGATTCAGCATCTCCTATCTCAATCTTTCACTGACATAACAACAACTGGAATGAAGATGATGGTCGACATATTTCAAAGTGGATGTTAAAACATGGTATTCGCCCGTGCACCTCATCGTATACAGAAAAAATTCATACAATTACAGGAGATGGGTTCTTTAATTTAACATGGACACGGTTTCCTATGCCTTCCTCATCATTATGGACCATCGACGCAAGAAGAACGACAGATTTCGTTCTGGGTAATATTAATGTGTCTATACCAGTGTTGTATGTTACTGGTGAAGGTAATGTCAATCAACTTGTTCCACTCCTAGCTTCTATATGTTATTCTTAATACAACGGTAGTAATAATCAGCAAGAAAAGCCGGAACGACCAGCACAAATGGAAAGTGTGGCCTGAGATACGACTAGGGAAAGCAGTACTGATGTTGATTAGGTTCAATAACATTATGAAAGTTATTATCTTACACATACATATACTATGTTAGTTTAATATTATTGACAACACAATACATGGTTCAATTCTTGTTTAAACTTCCTTTTCAAAACAATGTCGCCATCATATCTATATCAATTTAAATAATAAACCTCTTTTTACTTACATAAGAAAATGGTTTTAAGTCCTTTTTTTTAAAATGACAGGAATGAAATGATCCATAATTCAAAAATAATATTATTTCATAAAGAAGCTGCCAGAATGGATCATTACAGTGGGCAAAATTTATTCGTTCTATTTAAATAGAGAAAAATTGTGCCCACTTCCATCTACCACACTGTCGCAATTGGCAACGGTAGTTTTTTGATCTTTGGAGGGTGGCACGTGCATCTAAAGGGGGATCCCGAGCTGGAAATCAACTTGTAGAAGACTGGTTGCTGGGGCTGCGTAACCGGAAAGTCTGGAGTTTTTTTGACTCCAGTCGATAATCCCACTAAATGAAGCATTAATAATGCTCCCTTAAAACACTTTTTGCTTTTGATTTGTTTTCGACGCAAGGCCATCGCTTGGGCTACATATAGGCTACCTGTAATTGCTGTAATTGCCTTCAACCATTTTTCTACATGCAATGGGTTACACGTAGTAGTTTACTGTGCCTTAAGTGTACAGTAACCTACTGCTGAAAGAAAAATAAAATTTGGGTATGTTTCAAAATCTAAAGCACCCAATCGCTGTATTTGTCATTCCGAGATATGAGCCAAAAATGGCTCATATTACCAGTGGGACGATTCCAACATCCTCATTAACAATTTCAACAGAATTATACACATCATCACCATTACTTTCGATTGCAACTCCTTCCTCTGCTACTGCCTTCCTAACACCCGGAGGTGAATGTACGGTAAATTTCGAGGTTTGGGTCATCATCTCCTGGGCATCTGTAAACTCGTCATCTTCACGTGGAATCGAAGCATACCGTGTCGAATCCATTGACTGATCAGTATCACCAGTGTCTCAAAAATTGCCCGACTGCGACTTCCATTTAGATGATAGCTCAAAAGATTCCTTAGTATCCTCATGATTCGCTGTTACTAGCCCTTCGATTAATTCACAATTGTGACGATTTGCCGTGTTTTTTGGCTTTCCGAAGGGCATGGCGGACCCAACCGATGGCACGAGGTTGCAAACAAACCGAAGGAAGGTGACGATCACAAAATACTATACCCTTAATGCGTACCCAAATGACGACGGCGGTAATAATGGTGCTGATAATGATGATGTTGGTACTGTTGGTGATGGTGACAGTCATGGTGACAGTGATCGTGGTGATGATGGTGACGGTGATCGTGATCGTGATCGTGATCGTGATCGTGATCGTGATCGTGATCGTGATGACGGTGGTGGTGGTCGTGATGATGATGTTGATGGTGACAATTGTGCTGGTGACAATTGTGCTGGTGGTAATGGTGACTGTGACAGGTTAGCCATATTGAAAGAAATGTTTGTTAACAATTCAGTACAAATTTGATTAATGGTATGTGGTGTATTGGGACTGACTAATAAGTGCGGCGCCAGAACACGATCTATTTATAGAAAATTGTGGTGACAAAATCGGTTCTAGTTTAGTCCCTGTCTTTTTGCTAATGGAAATTGATTGTAGTTGGTCAAAAATGTTTGCATTATCTCTGTCGGTCTGAATGAAGTATTAAAATGAAATCAAAAATAGAATTTTCCTAGTGTGGGATGGATTGTGGAGGAAACCACAAATTATAGTGAAAAAATGGTAAAAATGGGGGCTTACTGACAAAAACATCCGAATCGGGAGTTGTTTTGTCATGATCATTTCGATTCCTGATTTCTTATGTTTGCATGTTCACTGTTGTTACATGTCCAATACAGTAGAATTGTGACGTTTCAAAATACAAACCTCTCATGCAATGGTATTAATTGGTGGTGATGTTGATTTAAAACAGGTAATATAGATATATACTCTTTCATTTCTCATTCATTTTTCTCAATATACAAATCAGATCAATAAATGTTTGGAGATCGACTACGTCTGTCTCTCTGCCGTGGACGAACCAAAGAAAGAATCGTTGGAGTCAGGCTGTAATGATCCTCTGAGAACCTTTGTATAAAAGCAGATAGATTTGGTCTTTATGAGGCACCAACCTGGGGTAGTGACATTAGGAAGTTAACATAGGAATGTAATTCCGAGAACCGTTCATGGCGTCCAGATCTTACTACATGTCATCACTGAACATACTACAGTAGTGGGATCAAACTTTTCGCGTCAAAGCAATTTGGCGTATTTCAGAACGTATGAACATCATTTAGAGCTCAAAGATAGTCCAAAGATCTATATCGATATATTATCGCAGCAATAGATAGAGTACTGGATATTGTATGAAACTTCAATAATATATAATGATATTGGCGAATTGGTTCCTAACCCGTTACTTCCAATATAAAAACCATGGTTCCTACTATTTTTCCATAACATCGAAACATATTCTGTTATGTTGACATGAAGAGCATATCCGATGACTACGGGCCATCGTTCAAGTTTGCCGTGGCTTGTGAGTGCTAAGCAAGCACCCCAGGTTCATGGCCGAGCTGGAAGGCACAAATAGGAGACGGAGTTCGGCATCGTCGAGTACATGTAAAGAAGGAGGGAGTAAAAGAAATGGGAATAATGTAGCGGAGGAGGAAGAGTATAAGAAGAAGTAGAGCTTTTCTCGGGCACGTACTACCTGTAGACGCAAGGTCAAAGACGAGCTTCACTGGAGGTCATCTCCGATCGCTTCAGAAAGTAATTCGTCGTCCTCCATAAAATTTGCGTCTCCGTGGTGCAGATGGCGTCGGTGTTAAAGTCATCTACACCGGTGGGGAGAAACAAAACTATAATTGAATATCTACTGCGATAATATCCCAGCAAATTGAAAAGTTTCACGATTTTAATAATTTTCCAATTTGCTCCACACCCGTGGAGATGCTCTCAGAAAACTGTAACTAAAAAAAGAAAGAAAAGTCCATTTTTGGACGAAAATGTCCAAAAATTGAAAAATCTATTCCATAAAGATCGTCCACTCCTCACAATCCTGAAACAGGTAAGAATTCAGTGTGTTTCCAATCATTATGTAATCTTTCAACCTTGATGCATAAACTCGTTAAATTATAACCAAATGAAGCGATACACTGTTCATGAATATCATGAACACAATAATTAAATTGTAAATTCATTTCAGGAAGACCCTTTGAACCTGTAAACGACTGACCACCACTCAAATAATATCAACCATAAAATTTACTTTTGTTTTGTAACACAATCATTTCTTATAATTCCATTTTTTACCAGCTAATCATTTAAAGATATCTTTATCAATACTATAATTTTATCATGTACATCATTATGTAAATGATAAAATGCAGAATATATTAATTCTGGTATTCTTGTAGAGTAAATTTTAATACGAGTATACGTTTCATCACGCTAGTGGTTCATTTCACCAAAAGTGGTGATCCTAGAACACCATTTTTGGTGAAATAATTGACCACTTCCGAATTTTACGAATATATCCAAAATTCACTGTAGTAGTGAATTGTCCCACCTATTGTAGTGAGTTGATTCACCACTTGTAGGGAGCTAATTCACTAATTACCCACGTTTGTCGAAATTCACATACTTTTCTGGATGATCCACTACAGTAGGTGAATTTCGAAATTTTTTGACACGCAGTGTTACGGAAAGGATGACTGTCGATTCGATACACTTGCGACTCCGTGCGATACGACCATATGGGGATGATGATGTAGACGATGACCTGATGATGATGAATGATAACTTGATGATCATGAGGATGATGATTTATGATACTGAAGATGATAAGGATGATTACATACGGTGGTGAGTGATGCCAGATGATGATGCGGATGATTAATGAAGTCGATGAGATGACATGATGATGACCATGACGACCCCATACACATGAGGATTGGTGATTCTGATGACCTTCAAGAAGCCAATGGGAGCGGAAGCAATGACCGCGTAGCGATAATGAGACGAGGCAGTGCTTGCCGCGGAAGAAGCCGTTAGTGAGCAAAATAGTAGGTGGGGAATGATGATCGGAGGAAGTAACGCCGCACGCATAAAGAAACCACTGGACGCTTGGTTCACATGACGATGGGCAGTGAATACAGCGACGGAGAGATATAGCGAGCGGCACACTGTCAACCTTGGGTCATCCCACCCAATGGATGGAAAACGAAAAAGTCATTTAAGGAACGAATGATACCAGGGAAAGAGAGGGAGGGAAAAGCAAGGTAAGACTACATAAAAGAAGAACCCAAACAGTGGCATTTGGATATACATTATGGGCGATAGACACGTGTGCACAAAGAGCGCTCAGGGGACTCAGGACAACATCGCGCTATTTGACACGTGCGCAACTACTGCAGACACTACAGTAGTAAAATGGCGTGCGGCTTCCAGCGAACGGCGCTTTTTAACTGCAAGAGTTTGTTACACGTGTTCCAGATAATCCCGATCGAGATCGGCCCCGAATTCGGAACTTATGTCAGCACGGAGAGGAGAAGAGTGAATAATAAACGAGGTAGACATTTAACGAAAAACTCGCGACCCCAGCTTCACCAGCCAGTAATCTAATCTAAAGATAGATCGTCCTAGCTCTAGAGAGAAGGACACAACCGCGAGAATAGATCTAGACAATCCATTGCCAGGGCTGAATAATTCTCAGCGGCCGCAGCAGAAGATAATTCCCCCACCTTCCACGTGGGACCAATTTCCTGTCAACTGCGCCACCAGAGTCGGCGGATCCACTCACGTGCATCCGATACCGAGCCCGCAACGTCACTTATTTGTGTCAGGATTTGTTATCAAAGTAACGCTTACCCACGGACAATGGATTAAAATCATGTCACCGTCAGTCTCTATGATCTACGGTACACATTCACATATCGAGGTAGACCCAGAATCCTATCACGTTTATTTGCTTTTCTACATCGCTGCACCTCCACTTTCTACGATCCTACGATCCTTCGTTTTTACGCTCCTGTTCAATAGGCTCCGGTAATTGGGTTGTTTTCGACAATTACCCGACGTAAACGAACGTAAAATAGTCGAATTACCGGAAGTTGCTCGAACAATTCCAATGTTGGGATAAAAGAATGGTCAACGCAACCTTTTTGAGCCGACACTTGGTGTCTTGCTCTTGAAGAGGGGGTCGTGTGGTGCAATTCATTGTAACACGTGTTAGACATTTTTGAGCTCAAACGTTACCCATACAGTACGCATATCGAATCCTGACTAATGTCACATCCGGTCACGAAAACGTGACAATAGTGAGACGTTAGGTCACGCACTCTGTCTTTTCCCGCGTTTGAGTGATTGACTGCTACGCCAAGTGTCGTTCGATGTCAATGTACAGTATACACTGACTTGCTGTCCGACATTTATAGTACGATCCTCCACCCGCAGATTGGGCGGCATGTGGACCCTACTTGGGGACTTGGACCTCACATTCTCTTAATTGTAATAATGACAAGCAAATTCGAGTCTGAACCTAACCCCGATACTTGCAATTCGTCGACTATAACGAAATCCATTTCGTCTACGATAAGATCTCAATATCTCTTGCGAGAGTCGCCCAACCACACTTCACAAGTGCGTTCTCTTGTCCGACTCCCTCCTCGTCGTATTCACATTCACCGCTTTACGAGCGGGTCAAGATTAATACGCACCTTATCTATATACCGCTACCTACGCCATTACGATCTCTACCTCCCCTTTTTGGTTGAGTGTGTAGTGCAATTAGCCGTCCAGATTGTAGTGTGTACGACTGTTTCTGATCTTAACTCCCAAGAAGCGCACATGTCACGTTTTGTCACACTTTCGGTCACGTTTTATGTCACGCTGACACGGTTACATGTTTTGCGTAGTTTGACCATTTGGACGACTGTCCACGTGTCAGCAGACAGTTGTACACCGTATAATACAGTACCTTACTGTACTCTTTGCTCTGTATGCGTACCTCAACCTTCGCATGACGGGCAAAGCTTACTTAAGAGGTCTTTTTGACCCAAAACTACTTTTACTTTAATAAAGACAAGCACTCTTTGGTGTGAATCTGACCCCTAACTTTATCTTCGTCATCAAGAACTAAGCCATTGCGGCTACGTTAGACTTCCAAACTCGTGTGCACGAGTCGATCAACCCCGCCTTACAAGCGTCAACACTGGTCCGACCCCATCCAAAGTCGTGTTCGTTCCCTCCGCTTTACAAGCGTAACCTGGTACGGCCATCGTCCATTTCCTCCACACCCATTTCATCGACAGTCGATCGAAGACACCAACATTGTGGTGGACGTCACCTAAACATCAACTCAACCCAACCCAACCCCCTTTTGGTGGAGTGCTTTGCCATCCACGTAGGCTACTGTGGAACGAGGGCCCGAACACCCTTAGTGCCGGCTCCCTTCCTTCTCTCTCTTCGGGAAAGTGCATTGCACTACAGATTGCAAGCAACAAAACTAGTTACTCGGAAGGAAGGATCGCGAACTCCCTTTAGTGCTCCATTTCCGCCTCTCTTTGGAATGCATTACGCTACAATTGATACCATTATTAAAAATAAATATAACATGTATTCCTTAATAGGTATACATGTATGTGCAATGCATATTGCTCATATTTCATATATCTATCCCATATAGCATCATATTATTCCCATATATAAACCATATAGATCATAGCATGCACTACCCACCCACTTTTTCATTCATTCATTGAATGATTTTTGGATTCACCATTCACGATTCCATTCAAATCATGATAGAAACATGTAGCAAACCTGCAATATTACATTCAAGAGATGAAATAGGGAGTCATTGTGACTTCCATTCTAAACTAAATTTATTGTAGAATTTTAGGAAGTATTCATTCGCTCTCTCATACACAATCTGTAGTTACGTGCCTAGATTACATTCAATAAATATTTTAACTACTGTAGAATTTGTTGCATGGCCCATTCATTCTATACTGCAAAATTTGTAGAATTTTTTACGGTACACATACACTGAAATGTCCAGTGCTTGAAAGAAATTTTCAATTACATTATCCGTTCACTCTTCCGAAACTTGAAAGGCGTCCCGGACTATTTTTTCTTTATTTTCCACTTTCCATAAGTTAATTTCAAGGCCTCATGCCTAAAATTCTACACTATCAGTATGCCCAGAGTTAATGCCCATACACTTTATCTTCAAATTCGTAGATGTTTCCTTCAGTTACCATCCGTAACCATTGAAACGTTGTAGTTTCGTCTATGTAACCTACACGGACCCCCAAAATTCGCATGGACTAGTTTATGTTTACTCCACCTAAAAACTACGCCTTTTGAATGTTGGCATTCAGTTACGGAAACACAGACTTTTGCAGCTGCAATGGCTCCAGGACGTCTGGGGCGATGAATTTATGGAAATATCGACGGTACAGGAAAGCGAAGAGGGACTTCAAACAAATAAAAGTAAGGGAGAAGCACATAAGATCTTCCACCTCCAACTTTTTTTCGTGCTCCGACCACCTCTTTTTACATGATTCCCGATTCCGCGTAACGGACATTTTCAAAATTGCGGAGCTGCTGCAAGTGGAGGGCGGAAAACGCCGCGGAGGGGGTACATATGCGAATAAATCACGTCATGTTTCATCGTGTTGAAAAGAATGTCCAGCCCGTGTAACTGGACGGACTTGGAGGTTTTATTTGGAATTTCCAGTCCCGCGATGGATGAAATATTCTGGGAAACTACCGAGGAATTTGTCAGTACCCACAGACACCTCGTCACAACTTTAAAATCCAATTTTATGCCGGGAAGGACACCGTTCTATGCGGAGTGTGTTAATACAAAGGGTGAACCGCTGGACAAATGCGTCGGGT
>JAULBU010088226.1:0-12230 GCA_032358235.1 Odonthalia washingtoniensis
TCAGTAGAATGATAAGTACAAAGGCAACCAACCATCAATACAATCCAGTCCAGTAAACGCTTTGGCTTTGCGGTTTGTTGATGAGTCCCTGATTATGTCTCAGCTTCAGCTAGATTTGTAAGCTTGCGTCTGTAGCTCAGAAGCATAAATTCCGTACGACACACATCAAAAAATTCTTAACTCATCAGATCTATACTGTCGTCATCTATACAACCTGTCATGCTACACTACCAACTTGTGCTAAACCACTCCTCAACTCCAACTTTTCATATCCTTACACTCGTACATTATCTGCCATCCGGTTATACATCGAGGTATCTTTTTATCAATTCATTGAGTTGATTCTTACTATGGAAACGAAACAAAGGGGATGATATAAACTTAATTCCAATAGTGAAACCGTATTAATGGTTCCCATAGTTATATCGGTACCTTTGATTGCAGGCAGCAGATCAGTGAAAAAAGATAGAATATTATGTATGGTGAATACAGTTTTATTATAATGTCCTTATGTAAGTAACAGAACCCAATATGACTTATGAAAACAGTATGTATGATCAATTTATATGTCTTACAGATAAAATTATGGTATTAATATACAATTGAATGCATTCCAATAAATGGGAACCAATCTAGATTAATATGATTAGGAACCGTACTACGCCATATGCGGTGTACAACCATCTCTGCTAGTGTATATTCGATAATAGTTGTATTTATAACTTGGTTGGATGATGAAACTTGTACTCTGCATTTTCAATACACAATTTTATTACAAATATGAACATTACCAACTCGTCGAATACCAGTCTCTAGTTTCATTACTTGAATTATACTGGATTAATCTGCATGAGACTTGTTTTTGTTTCCAACTTTTGTTAAAATGTTGACGATAATCTAAATTTTACCTTTCCATTCCTGCGTGATTTCAAGTACGCAATAATAATGTTTGTCATCGATATTATTACTTGTACATTCTACATGGTCTGAAATTGGTTTATAGACTACACCAGAAACAAATTTATTCTCCTTCAAGCTGTTATACGGTTATGTTCTACTTAATTTTGAATGTTCTTCTTTCATTAAAAATGAAACAATCGCATACGAATTAAAGTAATACTTCTTACTCGCATCGAATATCTTCAACATTTTCTGAGCCCTTAGAACTCCTTCCTTGTAATAATTTTGCCAACGTGGACGCTCCTGAAATTTTTTGGCAATCCAAGTTTCATTTGTCTTCCAATCATAGATCTATGCGCGGCGCCCCGTAGTTGTGTGAGTACTGATTCCTTGAATTATTCTTTCAAAGAAGCCCTGAAATCAGCAAGAAGGTGCTTCACTTCGTTCAAATTTTCATCAAATTGCAAAGCAGTCACACCTAGTAGCAGTTCTAATTCTCTCTCTGCTGCGTATCGCTCCACTTCCTCACCACCTTACCATATGGAGAAAACATCAAATAAGGGATTTCTCTAGTCTCTACCAAGTGCAATTTAACTACAGTGATGTGAGAATCGTCATCTGTGTTATTATGCAACCATTCTTTGAAGTTTCTGTGAACCATCTCCAGAACCAACTCAGAAACATTCAAAGTATGTTCGAATATAGGTATAGTATGCAAACCAAGTTCCAGGAGCCTATGAGTGTTCAGTTTGTCAATAATATGCCCTTGCATTCCGTCCCATAAAATATATTGTATTAGAAAGACTAGACAATCCTCGCAACGTTTTTGAATATATGCATAGTATTTCAATTGTTTTATCTCATCCCCTGCAACGTACTTAAAATCAAGGGTTGTGTCTGTTCGCAACGAAGGCAACCAAAAAACAAAGCCAATTACCCTTTTCAATCTTTTGGGGAGATGCTATGTGTGCAAGACATCTTCTTTGTCTTCTGCGTATTCTGCGACACTAAGGTGAATGAAGATAGGTACCACTAAAAGGTTTCAACAGAATAAGGCTGAGGTAGTAAGATTATTAAATCCCTTGTGCTGTCCATTCTTATCTCAGTTCAAGAAAGTATCAATAGTAGGTGAGTTTTGAGCATATCTATAATTACAAATCATGATACCTGATTTTCTTCTTGAGTCATCAGTGGTAAAATGAGCAAAAACAGATATTACAGCATGAATCACTCCTTTGAAAAGGTGATCCGTTGCTGTGGCCACACTTAAATGGAAATAGAATACAGGTTCAGTAACAGATTGATCTCTGTTGTTAATTACTAAATTCTCAGCTTTTTCGTGAAGAGAGTTCGTCAAAAGTATAGCTATTACCTATGATGCGTCTTCTTCAGAATTACTTGATATGAACAGAATTTTCTTAATCCGGAGTGTCGGTTCCTCTCCTCTGACTATCTTCATTCCGTCATCAAACCTTGTAATTGACGGTCTTTTTCCATGAAGTTTAGTTGTGTACAAACATTTCAAGGTCAGTTTCCCCCTTTCTTTCAATTACCACGCAGGATGAACAAAAATCATCGGATGTGTGAGCAGAAACATCTGTCCAAGCAGTATGAGCTGGATAGTCCCCTATGAATCTGATCGCATCTAGAAATATTCGAACTTTCTTTCTATATTGTGTTATACCTTCTGATCCATGTATTGTTCCTTCAACGACGTTTTCAACTATATATCCTAGAACTTCATTAATATCTTGCGCATGCGCATATAATAGTAGTATTCTAGCGGTCGCGGACGAACGTCTGTAGTTATAGGACAAACCAATAGGCATAATGTAGCATCCACTAACTGAACGAGCGCCTGACAACGACTCCTTCTGCTTAAGCACATCCGAATAAGCCATAAATCTTTACACAACCTAGGGAGTTCCATCGTCCAATAATCCCTGATGTGTATGGCCATTTTGCATCTCCAGTAGTGACTGAGGTACATGTCCTTCAGATATTGGAGTCGTTTCCCTAACAGGTTTCCACGTTGAAACAGGTATATTTGTTGAAGATATATGTTCTATCTTCGTGGTATCTATTCAGATGAGACGTTCACCTATGTGGCCGCCTTTTCTAGAAAAAAGGAGTCGATAAGTACAACTACAAAGGGTGAGTTCACGTTAGGTCTTAGGCGCATGAATATGCATATATTCTCAGGGAATGTGGACAAAGTATTGTAATTAGTTCCTGGTTTTTCAGTTTCATACTTACCTTTACGATTGATACTGTGACCGCGAGCTTTTCCCTTATCGCTTCTAGGAATATGACCTCTCTCTTTCTAAATGTTTCCATTACCATTTATTACTTTCATCCCCACTGCACATAAGTCCTGGACTTTATGAGTTGCGGTTTGGGTCAAGTTGAACAATCAACGTTCGTTATCTCAAAGTTCTAATTCTCCACCCTGGTCCATTCCATTTATATCGTGTATGATTCGTCCGCGTACACACCACATAGTTCCAACACGACAACTTATTATTAATAATTCCTACATCTATTCTCTCTTGTTTACATCTAAACCATATGATAATTCCAGATCATGCATTGTAGTACCATCAATATTTTCAGTTCTATGACGACACGGTACGTCAATGAAGTCACCAATGTCCGTGGGGACAACAGTTCCCATATCCGAAACCAAAAAAAGCACCCTACATATTTTGATAGGTTCCCTTCAGAAGAAAGGAGTGCATGCTCAATGGATAGATTCGACGAGTCCACGTCTGTATCTTCAAATATTTTTTGTATATAGTATATGTAATTACATCAATCTTTTCTCACTCCGAAGGTACCACAATGCGGGCGCAGTAGCTTGAGTCCTTTGTCTAGTTTGTTCATGTTACTGTGACATGTTGTGTTGGGTGCTTGTTTTGTCTACGAAAACTGTTCTCATGAATATAACTTCACACTTCAGAAACTGTACATTACGTAGTTGCTCCCATTGTGCAATTCGAATGGTTTTCCTCGTTCGTAATGCAATCTCCCGTTTGGATGCACGTTTCATAGCAGTCGCTAATATTCCATATTGTTGCAAACTGAATCTTTACTTTCCAACCAAGCATACATTGGAAAACATCCTATCCCATTTCAGTACGAACTATATGGATTTCCAGCAAGTCTCAAGTCTTTTTTCTAAAATGATATATTTATCTAACGGTGTCAACTGTAACTGTGGAATGGATCTAGGTTCATAATTTTCTTCTCCCGAATCTGTGTCAGCTATGGAGTCATTTGGTGCTTCACGGATTGTCTCCACGTTTTCGATAAATTGAGCCATCCTTCATTTGATGTCCATTCAACATTTGGCGAACATTTTTCATTTGGAGGTCATTCGTCATATTCGGGAAGTATCTCAGTTTCGATCACATCCTCTCCTTGATCACAGATTGAAGGCTGTACAGGGTTCCTTCAGGTTTAATATTTTGTACATGTGGGTGACAGTTTTCTTGTTTAATTTGAAATGTTTGTGTTGCAGACGCAGAGTTTGGTCAACAATTATTCAAAATAACATTATCCAAATGAAACGAATCATTTTGAAAATATTATTTTTTTTAAGCGTCTATCCATTTGTGCTGTAAACCTCCTTTCCATATGTATTCACTCCCCTGTAAAATGATGTTTCGGCAACAGACGCTTACCTAGGATAGTATGTCCCATAACTGTGTTATTCACGTGTTCCAAATAGTGATAATTTTAAATGCGTAGGTATGCGGAATGATTGTAAATGACGTTGGATTTAATTCTAAGAGTGATAACGGTAGACAATATCAATATTTCAACAGTAGAATCATAACTGTGTTACCGGTAGATGTTTGCAGATGTTGTAGAATAAATTCCTAAACGATTCCGAATATAATAAATCCGGATTTTTGCAGACAGTGAACAATAGGATTGAAACAGCGATAATTATAGAAGCAACTGTAGAATCGTACATATGTAGAAAATATATCAAAGTTGTAGGATACGATTGGAGATGTTTGCAGATGGTATAGGATAGGCTTCCAACTGTGAAGTGTATAGAAGTGTACGCATGCGGAATGTTTGTAGATCTTTTTAGGTGCGTGCTGATAACTGTGATTATTGAATTATCGTAAGCCCGAAGTATGGCATCAAATATCAGTAGCACCTCATTTGGGCACATCTCTGCAAACTATCCTTCAGTGACTTGTCAACGTTCATGTGACATTTCACTTCATTAATGAAATGAAATGGTGTATGATGTCTTGACAAGTCATGGAAGACTTATTTCCTGTATTCAAAGAAGATGCTCTGCCTCCAAATCCTAGATGAATTTGAATGATTGGCGGAGGTAATAGTATAGTCGTTGAATGTGTGGTTCGTCCGATTCATTCAGTTTAAAATGTTAATATGTATCTATTTGTATCATTACACATTGTAGTATTGTTTTAATTTTCAGTGTCGTTGTAGTACATTACTACAATTCAGGAATTGAGCTAATACGTATCCGATCTACTTTTAGGTAAAGAAAACTTGACTTTGAACAACAGATACATACACGTGTCAATTCAGTTTACACTTTTTTCGACAGAAAAGTAGAACAGTCTGCCTGAACGTGGTATCTTCATCATGAAGATAAATCATAATGATTAAAATATAATCCCAATTTTTGTCTTCCCTGTTCACCAGAAAATAATCTGCTACATGTAGCCATATTTGGCATTAAGGTTGTTCAGCCTGAGCCACAATTACCGTAATTGTGAACACAGCTGTCTATATCTTATTTTATAAATATTTCACAAAAAATCTATTTACCGTACAGTTGGTATGGAACAAAAAATCCAAAATTTCATATGGTTGATCCACAAAACTTCTATAAAAAAAATTACTGACCCATTCTGTCGTTAATTGGAGATAACGTGCTTCAATCATGGTTTTGATGATGGATATGTGCCCTATAGAAGTAGGAATGGAATAATTACAAGATTTAACATTTCTGAAATACGTTCCACGCTCGTCCTCGTGTTCTTCAAACAAACCACCATTCTTGTTTTTTCTAGATTTCATTTTTTATGCCTTTTTTTGCAAAAAAATAAAGTCAAAACCTGTACCGTACATGCTATGCTCTTGAAAATCACTATTCATCGGTTCTGCGCTCAGTTGGAGGGGAGGGGGGTTGGTTATCACAAATCGGCTGTACAGTCGCGCAAAATAGCCTCACAGAAAAATAAATAAAATTTTGGAAGAATTTTAAAAAAATGGACAAAACGTTTTTGACATGTGGACGAAATTGAAGGCAGTTGTGGACCTCTTTTTTCCTCTAGCTTCCGTTTATTAAGTCGTACACGTCTCAAACTTTACTGTCGATTAATTATGCTTAAATTAAATTACGCTTTATATTGTGATAACTTTCGCGTCACGAAACAAAAAGTTGCTCGCATATTGGAGCAAAAGCAGGTGGGATGGCCAGTTCTGGACCTCGTTTCGACAGTAACTTTCGATTGCGTCATGCTGAACGTTTCAAATTTGAAGCCAATTAAATGGAGCATTATTGACGTTCAACTGTAAAGTTTCACATTTTTCGTAAGTCGTGAACAAAACTTTTATTCAAACTGGAGCAAGAATAGGCTGTCATTGGACAAACTGTTCTGCACATCTTTTGCACAGTAACTTTGGTTTGCCTCATATGAAACATTAAAGTATGATGTATGATGATCTGTTTATGCGGACTGTAAAGTCTAACACGTGCCAAACGTGTGAAAAGAGATAAATGCTGTATAATGAAGGTTTCGAACTTTTTCTTTGGTAAATGTCGATCCACAGTTCCATTGTAATTGTTCCGTTCGAATCTCAAATTACTACTTTTCAATAATTACAAAATATCAGTAGCTTGTTTTCGACATGAATTAGACGATCCATAATATTGTTCAAAGCATTACAATATGTACGTCGTTTTTAAACAGAACTGTCCTTACCTAATGGATCTACAACGCTATTGTAATTGCTATTAATCGGAGGTTGTCTACAATGAAATTCATTCAAGATGCTCGTTGAATTTCGACATTTGTTCATATTTGGGATAATTACTCTCCGTATTAACCCTGTCCGATTTGAAGACAGTTGCATTTCAAATTGAGGACTCTTAGTTTCAGGATATATTTCCAAATTTGTCTCATCCCGTCGAGATCGCTTAGGTACAGGTTCGATTTCCAAATCTTCTTCATCAAGACTACTAAAATTTTCACGTTTCTTAAAGATAAGTCCAGAACCCTCATTATTATCACCCACAGATGATATAGAATTTTCTTGCGCCCTTTCAAATAGCAGTCTTGGTTTTCTGACACGCCTAACGCTTGCGGTATCAATTGAACCATCAAAATTTTCCATTCTTTGAGGATGCGTACTTATCCCTTCCGATGTCACATTTTTAGTTGTATTCTTATTTACAGCATAAGTTAACTTCGCACTTGTCCGTACTTCCCCTTTATTAGTATGCGTTCTGATGCCTTTTACATCTCTAGTTCTCTCCCCTCTTTCACTTTCTATACTCGTACCACGTGTTGTTTTTACATACTAATCCATGTTCTTTGACTTCATCTCCAGTACGGACAGCTCGCTTTGATCTTGATGATACCCTCCTATTCATTCACTATTGATACCCAGTTTCTTCTCTACCACTCATACTAATTCCGTACCGTAGAATAAATTAGATAATTATCCATTCTGGGGAATTGGAGATTGTCCTGATAATGTTTGATAATGTTTAATAAGTAGTAAAGTTGAACGTAGCTACTCTAGTGGTAAACAGGAACAGTTTAGAGATACATAAAGCCGTTAGTTGCGGAAAAATGACTGTAAATCATTCCGGGAATTAAATTATCCACAAGTTTTTAAGAACCAATTACAACAAATATAATTATTTCTAAAATAAATATAGAGTAAAGGTCATAGTAATTGAAATATTTTCTAGTTTAAAGTATATAAATACATTGAATTTTTATGAATATTATTGTTTATGTTTTGATTAGTTTTATCTATAGCCTAGATTAATTATTTCTCATCTCATGGTTGAATTTCCACTGTCGTCGTTTCGTCACATCTCGACTTCTCCACGACCGTTTGTTTTTCTCATGGTCTGCTTCCATATCATAGATTCACATTTTCGCACGAAACTTCCATCAAGTAATTTTCAACAGATTGCGTTACTGATCCGTCGTATTTTTTAAGCATCTTCAAGTTTTGACATATTTATAATACATTTGATGTACAAGAAAAGGGGGCACGTTTCGTAAATATGTTCAGCATTTCCAACAAATCTGTAACCATTGGAATAAATGTATTTATCAATAACTGCTATTATCTCTAGGTACGTACGTTATAACCAATAGTAATAATTTTCATCATTATCAACACAGTACGGAATATTATTGAACATACGGCAAACGTAACAATGAAAATACCAAATACGCTATTACTGCAGACATACGAATCAATACTTCTAACCTATGAACTTCCTGATGGGGGTTTCATATGATGAAAACATTGGTTATAAATATCACTGTTTTTAAGATGACACACATATAAGAGCGGTCGCATTTGTAAAATTCGAAGAAGGATGTGGTAAAATTTGTCCGGTCTATCAAGCACAGAAATGGAATGCCAACTTTCTCAGTTCACATATCATTCAGACTTCTTCCGCAAGCAATTATTTCCCTAAAGGCTCCGAAATTTGCAAGCTGCCGCCTTGATCCTAGAGAAAGGAGTAAAAGTACACTGGAATACAACAGTGACGATGCATATGTGCAGCAAAAAACTTGTATCAAACATTTAGAAGATTCCCCTGCTAAGCAACTGAAAGATTTCCAAGCCAAATAAGTAGTGAATATATCCAATTTGAATGTTCTATTGAATACAGTTCATAGTGAGGTGGGAGAATTTCAGCGTAGGATGAAATCATTGGATTAATTTGAGGGAAAACATGGATTTGAAGTGCGCTTACTGTAAACAAGGATGTATATAAAATATCAGCTGAACCAAATGATGAAGCGTTCGAACAATAGACTATTGGGAGAATGAGATAGGGATTTTCAGTTCCTGCTTCGCATATGCTTAATTGAGTTCAACGTCAATTGCAGCTTGGTTAATTTCAATCATATATGTAATGATATTCACAGAAAGGTTGGGTCTGGCGTCGGCTATCTTCCGTCGCTTCCAACTTTTTTCACAGCCAATCCAATTTCAACACATATGCACGTTGTGCTCGATGATTAATCTACTATCATTCAATGGATAGGAATTATAACTGAAGAAACTATCACTTCTTTGCCTGCAAGAGGAATCCAAAGCAAAGATGTTCAACTTTTACAAGTCATGGGATGTGCCCAATTCTGATAATGACATGGGTTCGCTCCATTTCTTCCCTGAGCGTAGTTTTAATAGACGTTTTGAATGTTATGGGGAAGACAACAAGAACAACGCATCTTAACAATCTGAAGTCGAAACCATTCTATCCAATAAGAATGAAAGTTCCTTTCACCAATTTCAAAAAACTATTTCCATTCCACTAACGAAATGTGATACAGAAAATGGTACATTCGCTTCCATTCTTCAGGTATCTAAAGAAAAAAGCCGTTGTAAGCATTTCTTCTCTGCTACAATCTTTGATTACGGTGCATTCACCCTAATTTGAAATGCTTTGCCTGAACTACAGACGTTGGGAAGATCATATATGGAAGTTGTGGTTTTAGGTAAAATAACCCTTCATTTCCATACTCTACTGCTTTCTTCTTCCACAACATGTAAAATTATTTATTCTATTCTAAACATTTGCGACCCATAGGTTCAACTAAATACAATATTTTTATCTATAGTTAACTTGGTACCACAAGTGAATTATATTGGTATCTTAAAACAGATCTTGATCAATTTTGAGGCATTACCGTAGGTATATATATATATATATATGTGTGTATGTACACTGGTGCAATAAACGCCTGTCTACAATCCCAGTAAACATAAATTGGTACTAAAACCAATGGTATTGGTTCCTGAAAGTCTTCATTGAAACATTATCTTTGGTACTTTTAAATCTTCATTGGCACCTTAAATCACCAAAAGTCAATAAAAATATTGCAGGGCTCAATTTTTCTTATTGGAACGATAAAAAGTTACCATGCAGTGATGCCACTTCATGGTTAGGAAGAGAAAACCTTCGATTGTAGGAACACTGTAAACCAAAATTGCTGTCTACTTGAATCTTCTGTTGACAAAGAAGATGGCTATGTTACGGTTACCTCTCTGCACTATCCAATCTGTGCAACAGAAGAGTCTGTACTGGGTGCATTGTACAAATCTACACCAGAATCAATTTCTAGCATCGTCGGTCAGGCAGTGGTATGTATTTTACGTGATATTTTAAGATCGTTGAATTCATTGTATTTTGAAAAGTCTGTCTACGACCACAATTCAATAAGCAAGAAACTTTTGAAGAGATTGAAGAATTTATGTAATCAATCGGTTCGTACTAGAAAAATAGCGGAAAGGATGTATTATTCTCTTTCCTTGGATACGATGGCATAGTTACCATAGTAGAGCATATGTACCTGATTACTTAGAAGGAAGACGCGTGGAAGAGAAGATAGAAGTATATTGAAATACACATAAGATATTTTCTAATGGTTCTGTTGACACTATCAGTTGGAGAAAAGCTCGGATTAAAGACATTTGCTCCGAATATTCAAGAAAGAGCACATATTATGTCGATAATATTGAATTTGAAGAGGAAGTAGATGATTTATTTCATATTGAACTATCCCGAAGAGGCTTCAAACGGTTCTGGAATTTCAACAGTCGTTCAATAGCTGAATACGGCATCTGGATTGCTTTTAGAATGGACGGTACCATCACAGAAATAGTAGAACTCTACGGAAATGTTAATGATCAAACTACTGACAGCGTTGGAGATTGAAAAGACCGTAATAAGTGCACAACTCTTAGAGGGGATACAGTTCCGATGAAATCCGCTAGGTGCATGAAGTCATTGCTACCAATTGCAATTATATGGTTGCTCCAAGCGGTTTTGCGTTTAATGAAACGTGGGATTCATAATGGAAACCTGTTTGAAAAATAATTTTCAATTGGTGACCGTGGTACGATTAAAAATCATTGGATAAATGGTGAGAGGTTTCTCACTCGTGCACGCAGTTACCGAGTAAATGATAGATACTATATTTCAATCCATGAGTTAGCCTTTCAGAAATCTGTATGCCATTGGATGGGAAATGTTGCGGAATTTTATGTTAAACATAAAACGTTTACAATCGGACTCCCTTGAAGATGATTTTACCTTTTATAACGAAGGTAGAAATTTGGATGTCGTTCATGAAAGTGACGAAGTAGAAGATTATGGAAAAATGATAATGAGTTTGATAATGGAGAAAATTTGAACACGGGAAAAGGTATGGTCAGCAGGAAATTTACTTTTGAAGTTGACCGTGATGATGATTCAGACGAGAATGAACAACTTGACGGTAGAGATGGATCTGCTTATACTGGGGGATGGACTGTTGCGGTAGAACTAAAGTGGAAAATTTAAAATGAATTGTATTGAATTGGAACTATCCAATTGGAACTTCTAAATATGTATTGGAAAAAACACCGCAATTCAATCTTTCATACTTTTCAATGGTAATAAACATCTCCAATCCAATCAATTCATATACCTAGCCACTTGATTGGTTAAATCTGTTAACATAAAAAATATCTACTTACACCAATATTCCATCCCAGGACGAAGCTGACCAAATTCCTGGACACGCCTCACCTTCTTGGAAATAAATTTCAGGTCTACTGTTTCTGGTACCATGTAAACACTTTCTCTATTAATGTCTACAGGCGTAAATCCATTGTACATACAAGGAATTATAGGCCCTTCTTCTCCTTCCACTTTCTGCAGAAGAACCCTGACACAATTTAATACTTTTTCTACTCCATCAATATTTGACTCTTCGTTACTAATTACATGCTAATATAGCATGAAACAAAACTCATTGCTGAAATTGATTCTGCACACAGAACAATGAAGCCTTCGATACTCAGTTCATTTCGGGAAAACATTATCTACACCCTAAATTCTGAGGAAAATAGGGGCTTTGGTGAACACAATTTGTATGCACCCAGAAACACCTTTATCTTCAGCATCACCTCGAACCATAAAATTATCGAGTCTCGGGGATTTGGAACCAAAAATCGTTTTTGGCAACACCTCTTTATGAAATCCTTAATATAGATTTTTTGGTAGCTATAATTGGTTCGATTTATTATCCTCA
>JAULBU010088226.1:17554-27686 GCA_032358235.1 Odonthalia washingtoniensis
CCTCCTGGACTTCCCACGGTTCGGAATTTCCTTAAAAACGTTCGTCACATAATCTCACAAGCGATTAGGGATGCATATTTGCATACCGAGAGTGTTCCTATACCGTGAGACAAGTAACAAATATCATAAAAGCTAGCCCTTTGTGGAATACATACAAATATGTTGCTTGCGATGGAAGAAGGGGAACTATGTTCTTCCTGAAACCATCCACGATCAAACATGATGAAGCTGGTCTGTGGTTTTCGCAGAAGAGACAATTGATGATGGATTCTTCATTGCTCATTACTATGGAACAGTGGTTTCCGGAAATATCGGCGAGAGTCAATATACTACAAAATCATACGGCGAGGGTTTACTTTCGGTATGTAAGGTACAATTCGTGAAATACGATGCCAATTGTTCACATTAATTCACGGCAAGTGATGAACTTCATTTTAGATCAGATCTGGAAAGAAGGCATGGATTGTAGCTTCCCCTGCGTGCATTACAAGATAGATTAATGATTTCCATTATCTCTCTGAATATAACGCTTCGGCTAACGAAAGATTGAATAATGCAAGAACTGCAAATTGCGCTCTCGTGCAAAACAGAAAGTTGAAAACTGATGCGGCTGCACCTTCTTCGGAGAGTCGTACTTTATGTCTTATTGAAATTGGTCAAGAACTTTTCATTGATTACGGTCCCGATCTTTTTCATCACTTTAACCATGGTCAGTTCGTACAAATAATGTTTTAACAAGTTACCATACTCACTTACCCAAACATGATTGTTCCGCACAATCATGTATTGGTAGTTGGCGGTTAATCACTGTGGAAAGGAAGGCAACTGTGGTACATGTTCCTACGTTTTCACAGAGAACTATATCTTGACGTAACCTATTTCCTACCTTTCCACTTCAAGTACGCAAGGGTAGGGAATTGGTTACATTTTTCCTTTCCTAAAGTTGGGGATGGGAAAAACTAACAACTAATAACTAAAACTAATAATTCATTGCAACAATTGATTCTACCCAAATATAAAATAGTAGACAACCATTTATGCCCACGTGAATGTCAAGAAGTCATATTCTCCTTCTCAACCTCCACAAGATCGCAGACCATTTCCTACCTTTCCACAGTTGAGGAACAAAAAAACTAAAAACTAAATGTGAAACGTTGGTAAGGGTTTACGATCTATAGACAGCCAGGAATTCATTTTATGCCTCCCAACCTCCAAAAGATCGCAAATGATTTCTTACCTTTCCACCCCTACAGAATACAAAAACTAACAACTACTAACTAAGAACTACTAACTAATAACAGAAACGATTTCTTACCTTTCTGCAATTAGTGAGGATAATAGTTACAAGAATGCTTGGCATGAAAAGGAAGGGGATACAATATTTTCGACAACTGATGCAAAGCATCCCTTAAACAGAAATGTTTACAACCATTGGATGTACGTTAAATATTATTTTTATTAAATACCTTTCATCTCTTCGAATTATCGTAACAGTAATACGGACGAGTGAAAAGGTTTTTATAAATTGCTCAATGACGAGTTGCCCAACGACGAGTTGGCAACATGAACATGTACCGTACAAATCCAAATATTCACCACGTCAATGGGTACTTAGAATCATATCCTTACAAAATTCCTTCCATTTTTAATTGATTTCAATTGCCTAATGTGCTTCATTGATGTGAACGTGTCCATTAAATCATATAACGGACATGTTACATTTATAGTCTCTCATGTAAATACGAACACGTCTATTTCATCTCTGCAATGTAGGCCTCCATGACGTACAATATTTGCGTTGCTGATCGCTTTCCTGAAATCTTCTCTGATATTTTTGTATTTCTGGAGGCCATACACGAACAATTGCAATCATCGTCTTCATAAAATTGGATTTATAAGTTTTGACAGCAATGACCAAAATTGGTCCACATTATTTTATATGTTTAATTATCGCAACTGCACGTAACTACAAAACACTGAATCCCCGGCTTTCATACAATTTCAATTTTTTGGCAATATGAATGCCGGAGGAAAAAATACGATGTTTGAATGTCCATTATACGAATGGCCCAATGTGGACGCTCATATGGGTAAAATGAATAAGTGGCTCCCTGGTACATCCATACACTTTCACTGTTTGCAAGAAGGCACTAATTCCCTGAATCAGAAACGTTAAGTGTATTTTCTTTAAGTACAGTGCGTCAGCAGCGTTTAGCTGCCGTGGAGGGAGCTGAGGTACTGAATCTGGTTAAAACGTCGGCTGGGATGATTCGGAATGTTCACCGATGGGTCGTGGAGTTGCAAAGCATGTCCACCGTTCTTCTTGTGGATTAGGAATCCTTCAGGGGAGTGGCAGGTAAGTCAGATTTAGTGGCAAATAGTTGCAGATTTACAGGTGCGCCGGTTGCAACACTTTGGACATAGTGATATTTTATCCTCCATCGCCGCTTGTCGGGGAAATGGACTATTCAATCAGTGCTTAAGAATGCTGTGCAGTAGAAGACGCCTATAAATTAAATGTGGCGGAGATCTTCCTTTTCGTAATGGCCTATTTTTCTAAAGAGGTGTGTCTTGGTGTTTTCACCAGGTATTTCTATGCGCTCTGGAGTCGATGAGAGTTCAGAAACCAGGGAATATAGGTCTTTCATTACGAGGGATGAAACCTAGAGTTATACGACCAACGATTGGAGAATAGGGCACCATTAATGGATTCTAATGTTTAAAGCTGTGGTGAGCGTACTTTTCCATGTAACCCAGCGTTTCCGAAGAGGAAGCATTTCTCTCGTCCAGTGACTTTAAACGGCCCAATAACGAGGGGACATATGATATTACGGAGATCTTACTCGGTTAGTTCTGGCTCGGTGCTTTGATTTGAACAGGTTCAGTGTGCATGTTCGCCTCGGGTTCATATCAAAAGTTCGAATGCCGTGGCGTAATTATGTTTATGAACAGTGGATGGATGGCTTCCGCTGTCATGAGGGTAATTTCAATGTAGAAGGTGTCTCAATCGACGCGAAGGCCTTGGAAGTGATAATTGGTTCATAGACGGGAGATTATCTTACGGGGGTCCGTGGTGTGTCCGGGGTGGTTGATTGACTGTCTGTCACATTTGAGGTGCAGAGATCGCAGTAAAAATTCTTAAAATGAAATTGGAGTTGAATTGATGTATCATCAGTGCCGCATGTTGTAGTGGGGTTATCAATCTTATTGGTGATGTTTATGCTTTTGCCATGATGTATCGGTAGTGCCTAGAATCGAGTGAATCCGTACACCTAGTGTAGTGCTGAGAATGATCTAAGGAGATATCGGTTGCTATCACAAATTTCGACTTAAATTGTCCATAAAGGGGATAGCAAGGTAGATAACAGGTAGACAGTAGACCAGTGAGAGGAAGTGTGGGACCACCCCAACAAAAAAGAAAGTGAGACATGTTATCATTGAAAGACAAGGTAATACCATTTCGGTAGAATTATGAACGTGTGAAGCTTCGTCTCCTTGTTCCTCTCGTGTCTCGCGATGTCCAGAGGTGTCTGTCATGGACTATAGATGGTCATTTATGGACGACGGTGGCATGAAGATGTGTATGGTACACGTGTCAACATGTGCATCTGTGCTTGCACAGCTGCTGGTCTCGCACGTCACACTGCACTTTCCATAATTTTTTAGATACTGTGTGTAGCCGCTTTGGGCTTGATTGTAATGCATTACAGTACTTATACCTACTTATGACATAATATGTCCATGGGAGGTATAAGTACTATATATTATACTTCACCCTTCTTACATGACATGTAAGAAGTATATATTATATACGTAATATTTCGTGCAGTTTGACTGAAGCCATAACGGGGAAATTACAGTTCTAGATTTGTGGGCCGATCGTCCAATCCCTGAAAAGGTGGATATGCAAGCTGTAATTAGTGTGAAAAGATCCCAGAAGCCTCAGGGAACCGAAAAGGTCACCACGTCTCAGGGTGGTTTCGTGGGTCGAAAAAGAGCCAAAACGAGAGTAAAATGGCGACTAAGGAAACGGTACTACGGAGAAGATTCTGCGGTGTTGGTGATGATGTTGGTTAGGAGGATGCGCCCTGTGATGTTCTTTGTCGAGAGTTAGGCCTGGTAATGATAGGGCTTGGATCAATTACTGTTTACTTTTCGGTTACTATTTCTTGTCCAATGTCTTGTCGTCGCTCTGTTTTGCGCTCTTTGCGCTTGCCAGGTGTTCATTTTCCCCAATTTCTACAAGATTTTTTTGATCTTCAAAGTGTGTACTGCACGCCGTTTCAGTAAAGCCACAATGACGACCCAGTTTTGGATTTGAGGAGTGGGTAGATCCCCATATTTACAAAAAGTGGGATGGGCAGTCTAGTGTCAAAATCTCCTAAAAGCCCTAGGGTTCGAAACTTTCACCCTGTTTGAAACCCCGAACCGTCCACATAATTGTCGCCAATCAGAGACGATTGAAGACCAGCATTCGGATATATAAAATAGAAAACATAACGGAGGATGACCCGGTCAGAGATGGACGTGATAGCGGAATGTGCTCGTAGTCGTCGAGAAGATATGCAGAGTAAAGGCTGCAGACGCAGCAACATAAGGTAAAAAACATTGAAATCAGTTAAGAATAGAGTGAAGAAGAACCAGTAGATAAAATTGGGAGAAGTAAAGTTACAACGAACGAGATAGCTTGTCAGACGGATTGAATTTCGTACAAAGGTGCAGCAGAGTCGGCCAAAATTCTTATGCATGTCGAATAGCCGTCAGCGAAAGGCTACCTACTCTAGATAACGTAAGTCGTTTCTACTGGGTTTTCCTTATTAATTAGCTGGAAAAGGTGGTTTTTCTTCCTCGAAATTCGTATAAGTTACGGCAATTGATGTGAATCCTGGTGCGAGCTCACACCTTTGTGGATGACAGATCGAAGTTACCTTTCAGTACCCTTGTCAACTCAGTTCGCAGTTGACTGTAATTGCAACACAAATGGTGTGTAGAAATTGCGTTAGCGCGTCCCGTCGAATGATTAGGTCGACGTCGGCCAGTTGTGGTTCGATTTTTCCTTCCTGTCGATATATCGCTTGATGCGAATTTTGACGATAGATGTCTTTCCTTTCCAAAATTTTACTATTTTTTTAATTGAAGCTACCTCCTCTTTTCTCTGCAGACTATGAAGAATGCCTCCTCTTTATAACCCCAGTTTGGTGTCAGTTACTCGTTCACACGTGTGTGGATTCACTGTACCATTTGTTTAATTTGGTAAACTTACCTAATTGAGACAAAATGATTCCAACACGTGTGAGCCATTATATTAGTTTGCTCGTGTACCGCATTTAGTCTGGCCCAATTGCGGTTTCGAGTTTTAGTCATACACGTGTCATAATCGTTCTATATGATTTATCGTGTATGGTGTTTTCCTTATAAGGTGGGGTTTCAGTTCCTGACTCTGGGTGTCGCTTCTGTACCAAAGTGCAACACAAGGTGTAATGCCTTTCCTTCTTACCTCTCCTTCTGTTTAGTGAGTTGTTCTTTCTCATCGGTTGACCGTCAAACCATCCGTGTCCACGCGCCGTTCTAGCTCCCGCCGGCATTCTCTGTGTGCTCCGCCCTCCTGTCTTATCGCAGCGATTCCGCGCGTAGGTTTCCTGGCCATGCGCCTAAATTAAGATCCATCATCAATGCGTATCTCATCCGCATATCATCATCAATTCTCACCATCATCAATGCACATCATCATCAATGCACATCATCATCAATGCACACCATCATCATCACCTCACCATCAAGCACATCATAAAAAATGTACTTCACCATCATCACCTCACCATGAAGAACATCATATGCAATGTACGTCATCATTAATCTTCATCCGCATCTCATCACCTTGCACCTCACCATGAAGCACATGATCATCCGTACCTCACCATATTGCACTTCACACGAACGGAGGTATCGATTAGTTACATCGACAATGAAAGGGACAGTGCGGCGAACTTGTGGCAGCGTAGTAAAAGCCCGCAGTTGGAGGAACGGCCTTTGGTTAGGGTTCCTAATGACACGGATCAGTCGGTCAGCTGGATGATGAGATGTACTGACGCACCTCGGAACGCTGAGAAGTCAATGGCGAGGACCTCCGTAGCGCTCTCTATTTAATTGATATGTTCCAAGGTGGTTGTGAAGGGTCGCTTCCCGGTGCGCCATTTCTGTTAAAGGAAGAGCTTCTATTTGTGGGAATTATTAAAGTCTTCAAGCTCGGGATGGGAGAATGGGTGTGCTGGCTAGAGCCGGTGTCTGATTTCAGGGGAAGTGATTGTGAAGAAGACCGCACTTGATATGCACGATGCATCAAAGGTGACGATTTTGGGAAACATGGGCGTTTTGAATGTTATTTGACAAGACGAGTGAGGAGTGAGATTGTGCCAAAGTTCAGAGCGCTTAGTGGAAGAGGGTTGGAATGTTTCCACTGGTTGCGGTGAGATCAGGGATGGGGAAGGGTGTGTGGATAGCGGAGCAAAAGATGTAGTGTTGAAAGAGATGGGCGTTGAAGGATAGTAGTCCATACGAGTTTTCCTATTCATATTTTCCATGTGAGAATTGGAAAAAGGGGTCCTTGATGATTACCAATATCACGGAGGATCAGCTGAGTCTTGAGTCTTGTTGTCTTCATATGTGACGGTTGTAGATAGTAGATCGATGGCGAGGACGATGAAGGTGAGGGATGTTGTAATTGGGTGTTGGAAGAGAAAATATTTTCTGGTACTTGTGGGGAATCTGGCCGTTGTCGGAGGAATTCTGAATAGTGTATACCAATTATTAGCTAAGGAATACGGCCAAATAGCGTGGATAATTTACACATCGTCGATGATGTGGCAGATGAGAGGGCGTCTATTGGGAATGTTAAATGGTACAGAAGAAATATTGAGAAAGGTTAGGTGAGAATGAATGGGAAGAGGAAGAATGGTTTAGCAGAGAAGTTGGTAGTATTTGGTGAAGATTTTCAACCTCACGGCGTTTGTGAGGATGATGCTTAATGTGAAATCCATTGAAAGGGTTGTTTGTCGGGGAAGTAAGAAAACCGGTCCGGAAACGTCAGGGATGTTGCGGTATCGTATGATAAACGTAGACAGGTCGGCATTAGCTTCATTACGGAGGATAGGAGAAAGGGAAAATAGGTTAACCATTTTTTCAGTGAGGATGAGGTTATAGGACATGTTGGAGATGTGGAAGTAATAGGCGTAAAGGGTGTCGGATACGGGGAGATTTGGTTGAAAAGCGCAGGATTCGGAAGAAGCGGCGAAGGAAAGAGAGGGTGAAAGTAATTAGAAAATCGGGGCCAGGAAATGAGGCGGTCGCAGTTGTCGTTTTTGCAAGCCCCTATAAAGTAACCTCGAGGTGTGATTCGAATGCGGAAACCGGAAAAGTTGCGTTGACTTTCAATGTCCAAAATAACAGGCCTTTTCGATGTATCTGGTCCAGGAATTTGGGGTATGAGTCCGGGGGAAGGTGAATTTTTGGCTTTGGGATGTATGACGCGGGTTTAGTAAGTGCGTTGAGGATGGGTTGTTAGAAAGATATTGCGGAGTCCAAAGAGGTGGCAAGACGGAGAGTTGGAGTATGATCATTGAGCCATTTGGTGGCCAGGTTTAGATTTGGTGGAGGCCGAGTTGGAGGAAGAGCAAACCCTTTGGGAATTATGTTTTTGAATGTTCCGCGTTCAAACAGCAATTCCAATTGGAGGACTGATTGAGAGTAATGTTTTGTGTCGAGCTTTTCTTCTAGAAAAGGGTTCCGGGATTCTATGAAGAAGTGATGCCAGAATTTGGTAAGGTAGGTGGCAGACGATTGAAGGGAAGCGGTTAAAGACGCCTTCGTGAGTTTTCGTATAGTAATAATGTGTATTGATCTGTGATTTTTGCTTTTGGGGGGTGAGAGGTTGGAGGGCGGCGTGCGGGGCGAGGTAGAGGGTGCTGAAGGTTTTTACGAATTTATCCAACGCTGAAGGGAGAGGAGAAAATTGAAGAATGAGATGGTATGATGGAAGTGAAAAGGGGGAGGGGAAATAGGAAATGGTTATATTTAGTTGGTACGAGAGAGAGTGTCTGCTTTCTTTTTGTTGTTTATCTTTCTGCAGATTCGTTATTTGTGGTGTTCGTTCTTGTATATTCGCGCTGCGTTCTAATAGGCCATGCGCTCGAAATGCTGGATCGTATCCGTCGCGTTTTTAGAGGACTTGTGAATTCATCCCCATGTTTGGAATGTGGAAGTTCAGTCGGGAAATTTCGTCGTTTTCGTTGTCGTTTCGACCCTGATTATGAAGACGAGGCGGCGTAATAGGACTTATAGGCATGACTGATGTTACACCGCTTTGTCCGGGCTCGCATATGTAAGAAAAAGAAGGTGTACCACTCGCAATATGGATTAAACTTCCATCCCCACATAGAATATGCGGGAGTCGGATGTTATGGTGGTGTTTCTGAGCATTTTCTGGGTGTGTTGAACTATTGCTGATCCGGAGCTCAGTAGTATGGTTAGAATTTTGGCGGCGAGAGGACCTTCAACTCGTAGAGCGCTCACTGCCTTTTCGTTCCCCGAATAGGTTTGAAGAGTCGCCTTGATCTGAGATTGACGTACGGCATCCGCATGTAGTTTGCATGTTTGGTTGGAGTAGAAACAACGTTTTTTATCGTCGTAATCATCAGACTGGGAAGAGGTTTTGTCGGTTTCGAAGGTATGCTCCGGACCATGGAAGTGTGGGGGTGAATGGGGGATTTATTTGGTAGCAGCTGTCTTTTCAAGCCGTAAAGTAGGGCGTTAAGAACAGCAAGTGAGATTTGATGAGAATGGAGAGGAGGCTGTGGTGGATTTGTTAATTTAGGTATATTTGAATAGGACTGTCCAAAATTGGGTGGGTTAGAGGTGGATGAGCTTCTGGATCTGGGCATACGGAATATTGAGGATGTCCGTGATTGAAGTAGGTGGATTAGGCGGCACAGTGTGTATGGAGGTTGGGGGGCTAGTAACCAAGTGGGGGTTAGTATACGGAAGCGGAAGGGAGGTTACTGCGTGAAGGTCAATTTGGCCAGGTAGTGGTAACGAGAAAGAAGGAGGATGAATGTGTGTAGAGGAGCAATTTGATGTTGGATTGTAGGTTGGGATGTCGGGACAACGAGCGACGGTGGAATAGTAGCAGATGAGGAGGTAAACATTGAATAATTTGTATCATTTGGAGGTGTATTCGGTATACGTGTAGCTGTTCATAGTGGCATTGAAGTGTTTCAAAGATAAGCGACAACGCTTGGAAGGTGTTGCGCTGTGGGAGAAAGATCTTGCGTGCATTTTCAGTTTTGAAATTGTGTGTGAGTTGGTTGTGGAAGAGTATTAAGGATACCTGTCTGAGTTGTCGGTAGAAGGGGAGGAGTAGAAGGCTTAGGAGGAGTAAAGGTCGGTTGGTTGAAGGACGAGAGTTGCATAGTATCAGATGCTATAGAAAAATGAGAGGGAGAGGTTTAAATAATATTGCTGTTGCAGTTTTTGGAAGAGACTAGATGGATTGGTTGGAGAGTAAGCTAAATAGAGGAGGGATAATGTTAAAAGCTGTATGTAAAGATGGGAAAAGGTGGTGTGGGTTCAGGGTGGAGGATAATTATGAAAAAGGCACATGGCCGGAAGCACGAAATGAGAAGGGGACTGTGAACGGAAGAGAGATCAGTAAAAACATAGGCGGAAGGAATGAAGGGTGTTCTCCAGCTACAGGAAAGTTTTGTTAAATTCGTGTGTGGGATGCTGCTTAACAACCATAAGTTTTGCGTGTAAAGTGGTGGTGTGTAGGGAGACAGTATATCCAGCGAAGGTTAGGTGAATTTCTAGGACAAAAAGAATCAAGAATGTGTACAATGATGTTTACAGTTCGTATAGAGATGGAATGGAGGAAGGCCTTTCATTAAGGGACTGTAGGTGGGTTGTTTCTATGTTGAATTATGCTGTTGTAAATATTCTCGTATTTCGTGATGGGTTTTTGGTTTCGGAGGGCGGTGAGACGGGAGGAAAAACACGCATACCAGTTTGTGATGTACTTTTGAACAGGTTTGGGCGATTCATAACACTATCAGATGGTAATTTGATCTACCTGTATTTTGTT
>JAULBU010088335.1:0-27674 GCA_032358235.1 Odonthalia washingtoniensis
GGAATCCGGATTGTCGAATTATACGTGTAAACTACGAAAGGGCACTTACTAGACGATGGAAAATCAGCATCTTTGGTTAGTATGGCGTCAAGTATGTGAAACATGTTGTGTGGATGTGTAGAATGGAAAACGTTGTAGATAGAAGGGTGAGTCGTTATATAAATTTGGGGTGGATCGTGATGTGTATTTGGAAAGTGAACTACCGTACGTAGGAGGGTGAATAAAAGTATCGAGGTTAAACGGGCGAGGAGTAAGGAAGAGGTTAAGGAGTTCGAGTCTCGAATCGAACTGTTAGCGGAGCGAGCGTATAGAGAAAAAGGGAGGTACGGTTACCAAGCGTATAGGGCAAAACTGTATATACATAGTTTATTAGCGAAAGGTAGGACGTGCGCTAGCGGGTATATATACCTTCTGGTTGACCTTTGACCGGGGTGTGTAATACTAAAAACACCCTCACACAATAAAAGTACCTCTACCTTCCAAAAAGACGAACAGTGATCACTGGTAACTACTTTTGCAAATTTAAACTTTTCCGAACAAAGTCATCAGAAGACCCCAATGTAAACGTCGGAAAACATCTTTTCACGGCTGGTAGTCAACCCGAACTCCGAAGAATCAGTCAACGATACATTCACACCTTCATCAAAGAAATTTAAAGGTACCTCACCAATGTTGCAGATCATCTGCTATGATATCGGTATTTGTATACCGACGGTTGTGGGCACAGCCGTCCACAGCCGTCGGTATAAAATCTCCCCAGTATCTTTTAAAGCTTCGTTCAAAACCGATCTTCTCCAAAGCTTAGAGGAATTGTATGAGTTTGAAAAGGATATTTCAGACGGAAATAATTTCATGGAAAGAGTTACTAAGGATTGGCTGGAGACATATGAGGCAGTCGATTTCTGCACATTGTCCCTGGTTGTTTTCGAACACGCGTCTGATCAATCAAAACGAACCGGACGCAAAAATTCGTATCAAATGCCTCTTCATGTAGTACAAAACCTTCTTTCAAACACAAAAAAGGCCCAAGCTTGCCGACAGTAACCCGAAGGTGGAATTGTCACACTTCGTATCGTTACTGTGCCCGTAAGTCTTAAAATAGAATGTTGAATCAGCTCTTGCGTTCGAAAAATGCCAATTACGAAAACTATGGATTCCATTTTACCATTACCTTGTTCGAATGGCACTAGTCTGTGACAAATTCGTTTCTGTAAAGCCTGAAAGCAAAAAGAGTTTTTTGAGGATTATTCGCACAAGTTCAGCAAATATAACCAAAGAGAAAATTCAATGAAAGGGAAAAGTGAAAAGACATCACGCGTGTCAACCATGAAAGTCAAAAAGTTTCTGTCCGTTTCATGGACGTGACCAGAAATTCTACCAACGGCAAACGATTGAAGAGAATTGATCGCAGGACAACAGACATTCCTGTTGGACTTCGAGTCGAAGTTCAACAGGCATGTCTGTTGTCCTTCCCTCAACCATGGGTTCGGACCCCATGCTACAGTCACATCAAAATCGTCAAATAACAACACATAGTCCATACCCCGTTCCCTTAATAAGCAGAAATGTAGTGAAAGACACCTGATAAGAGATTGTCCAGGCACGTTACCCAAATAGCGGGAATCACTTCGGAGGGATTGTTGTGCAGATGGAGAAAAGCGCGGAGAAATTAATGCAATGAATAAATCACAATAAACGCTGCAGTACTTACATGGGTCGGATACACCGCAAAATCCGCAGATGTCCTGGACATCATCGTAAATGGCGATTTTGGAGCCGATCACTACGAGTGACTGGTGGAGTCCATTTTGAGTTCATCTCATCTTAATAAATGTGCGGTTGCAGAAGTCTACGTTCCTTTTATCACAAATTCCAGGCCTATATCCGATTCTCTTGCTCTAGGAGTCTGGAATAAAGAAGAGACAAAAACCTTTGCGGCCACACGGAAAGCCCAAATTTACAAAACAGTCAACACTCAAAGTGGGCCACTGCGGTTAAGAAACGTCGGTTTTTTTTCGAGGAACTCAAACCTGAAGTTCTTTTGTCTAGGCCGATACTACAGTCTCTTGGATTCGATCTAGAATAACATTTGAAAGAAATTCAAAGTAAGTACCATGAAGCGAACCACTCACACATAGTAGTTGATCCACGACTGTCTACAGTAGAGCCAAAACTCCGTGAAAATTATTAAGAATCCGCTCTACCATGACAACAAACTTCACTAACGTAACAATGGTAATTTTAACGATGAACCATCAAAAGGATATTCGGATTCACAAACGGACACAACGAATTCGGTAAAAAAGCTAAACGATATTCCATCCCCGCTCTTCTGTAGCGATGCCTGGTGTGACCTAGAAGATGGCGATGAGGTCATTGAAGTAGGCATTGGCATTGTGAATGAACACAGGTGTGCATATAACGGATTTTTTCAGACGCTATAAAAGAAATAGTGGATACCGCATTATGCAGCGACCATAATTCACTAGTAATCAGTTACAAGTATTTTTCTGGACTAAATTGAGGAAAGATGGACCCACAAACGTACGTCCTATTGACATTAATCTGAAGGAGGGTGCGACACCAGTGTGTGTCAAAACATGGTGGTATTATCCTCCCTAGTCACCATTGATAATAATGAACGAAATTATAACGTTACCGATTCTCTACTGAGCATGCGATACAATCCGTCTGAAGAAAGATTCCAGAATGACACTAAGTGGAAGGGATTTAAATATGAAGATCCGACTTTGGAATAATTGGAAAACCTACTCGAGGATGTACCGGAACTACTGGAATGCTTTCTAACCAATCACAGTAACAAATACATGTCACAATATGACGACAGTTGTGAGGGTAGTCTTTTTAAAAGGGGCCGTTGCATATCGTGTTCTTGTTCACGTGAATGGTACTATAAGTAACAATAGCTTTCATCTTGTTGTCCCCAAACATTATTTCCATGAAATAATGTAGTGGTAAATTTCTCTCTTGTTTCTACTTCCTCTCGTTCAAACAATTAGTAAATAGACTTTTGTCTATTTAAGAACTGTTCTATTCTTTCAGAAAATCAAACACACAATAAAAGTACCACAACCTTTTCAAAAAGACCAACATCAATTATTTATTCCGATAAATACATCAAAGTTTCACTTAAAAAGGAGCCAGCAGCCTTTTATTTGATGAAACACTGCACCAAAGCTATGGGGTATTTTTTGCTAAGATGCTTCTACCAGAAAATTCTTTTCTCCACGTTCCTTTATCGGTGCTGAAGATTGATATCCCGTGACTTGTGGGATTGGAAATTAATTATGCGCCGACATAACTTTTTACTGGAATATAATTTACGTTTTCCACGAATCGTGAAACCAAAATAGAAAATACCTTTTCAATCAGCATTCCTATCTAATACTATCGTCCAGATCAATATTATTCACGAGGAAAGAACTGGAAAAAACACACACCCAACGCGCCCATCCGCCAACCGAAAGTTTTTAAAGACATTGCGAATAGCTGACCCAGGAATCTCACTGGGAATTGTATCGTTCATAGACGGGTACACCGTCTATCAAGGAGACGCTCGATCAAATAGTGCCGCATGTGGCATCTGTGCGGAATTTCACTCACTTCCTTTCCAATTTCCGGCCTCTATCGAAAAGTCATGACATCTATGATATATTCTACTGTCCATTAATGGTTCATACAACATATACATCAAGTATCAGAAGTTCGTACTACTGTACGTACAAGCAGAATACTCTAGTAGATTTGTTTTCTTTGATGTTAGCCAGATCAAACCTGCGTTTACTCATACTGGACACTATCTCGAACAGTGTACCGTATATTGTGTGCGGAAATATTAGGTAGAATAACAAACATCAACTAGCTGATACTGGAATTAATTTATATAAGAAAAAGTAGTATATCAATGGACTGTTACCGACCTCGTTATAATTAAACTATTTTAGCAAGACAGTTATTATACCGGCTGTTAGCTGATTGAGCACATTGGCCTGTCGCATACCGAACTTTTCCACTATTTGAACTTTCCAACAAACAGTTGCGCCATTATTATATTTTAACATTATCGTTTTTAACATCCTTAGTTAGATTTTCCCAACAATAGTTCTTAGTGACAAATCAAACTTGCTCCTTTGAAACGAACGATACAAGTAAAATCAATAATTTTCAGCTTGCGCGGCATTTATAGTTTACATCAGCTTTACTAAAACTTAGTTGTAATATCAAAAAGTGGCGAACCCCAACGTATTGATTTAATCCCCTCATCATAACATAAAAATATCAACGAACATAGTAAACGATAACGAAAAAACAGAACCCTATTAGTTTGGGAGTTTTCGCAACAATGCATGGACATAAAAGGTGATCTTCAGATAAATTTACCGGGATTTAAATCTGTTTTACCAGTTCAACATCCAGTTCTAGCTTGATTTTATCGTCATTTATTCCATTAGAATAAAATCAATGTTCAGCTTCCGCAGTTTCTCCGTCAAGTTCTCTATTATATCGAGTCTGTGGACCATTAAGGAGAAGAAGTTCTTGGTCGCCAGTTTCATGGAAAATGTGAAGAGAAATTTAATAAAAACTGCATTAATGTAGAATCATGATTGTTAGCGTGTATAACGAAACAGCGGGCTACACGTCTAAACCTATTGAACATATATAAATGAACCGACCTTTCATTAATTTCTATGCAGTATCTTCAGTTTAATGGGCATATAAATAGCACAATGAACTATCCCTTCCGTTATCTAATATTTTAACCTCATTCCCTGTTCCCGCAACAGTACATTCCTTTTAAACAATATACGTTTCTTGGACTTAAAGACTCCAGCACGGATCTCAGCACACCGATTTCATTCACGGTACCTCCGTCGGCCAAATTTCCAAAAAAGTCTTGCTAATTTCATCGGAACGGTACCACCTCTCGCAGTTGTTATAATGTTTTGACTTTTACCGTTATGAGACTCAATAATTACGTCGATGAAGTTAGTAGCTACATTTATGCTTTCCCACATTAAAATTACCATATATAACAACCTTGTATTATATATAAAAGAATTCAAATAAATTTACTCCGCCTAGTTATTATTGCATCTAGCCGAACAAAACAAAAACTGTTTTAGTCATCACGGTTCACTTCAAACTGTCAAAAATCCTTGAAGGCTCTACCCACAGGTTCAATGCCAGAGATTTCATCAACAAAATTCACAGGACCCGATCAAATGTATTGATCCAGTGAATTGTATGAACGGTATGAATGTATGTTTTGAAACTTATTAACTGTCCTCCTCACTGGAGTGTCCCTACTTCCATCCGGCAATGTATGAACAACTCATGAAACAATTCCTTCTTTCGCATTGATTTAAGATTATTGAGGTCAGTACTATAATTCTTGTTACTGATTGCGATTGTGATTTCGAATCCAGGGTGTGAAAAGAATGTATATTTCGAAGCCTTCTTCCTTGTGCTGAAACCATTTCGACAAGTGGACTCAAACGTTTTCAAAATTTGGTCATTGCTGACTTCACATTGAAAGACGTAGTTCTGCAGCTATTTTCACTATTTATTGTACATAGGAACCCAAAAACCTCATACAAGGTATATATTTCCTTTTAACAGTGGCCCAGATTCTGCACCCTTTTTTGGTCTCAAAGTTTCCGAAATCATCTACTTGTTTTACTAATCCACTTTATGGGAAAGCTTTTGGGCATTTTCCTAATGAAATTCCGAATATTAAATTGGAAACCCCAAATTACTGTCATAGTGAAAATGAAAACAATTGGTTGCACTGTGTTTATGTTAGCGTCAACATGAATTTGAACATTTCAAATAATATTCTAAATTTTTTTGTAGTCACTGTGATTTGTTGTTTTAAATCAATATCAAAACTACTTCAAGAGTTACTAGAAGTAGTTGAAACAAATTTGTTATTTATTTGGGGAAATGGTTGTAATATTTTCGGAAACCAATTTCGTGATTCCAAACTTGGTCCAAAGGCCTTTGTCTGCGTTTTGGGGGGAATGGTACTACGATTTCCCAAACCCAGTTACATAAATCCAAAACATTTTCAAAAAGAATTTGTCTTCATTTTGGTGGAATAGGTCTATGTGTTTCCAAAAGCAATTTGCGTATTACAAAAAATAAGTGAAAACGGCTATGTCAATATTTTGGTGGAATAATTAAACTCAGAAAATCGTTATGTCACAATGGCGTTACGACCTTCCAATACTATTTGAAGAATCCGAAAATCATTCAGCCATAATGTTCCATTGTTTTGGTAGAATGGTGTTACGAGTTTCGAAGGCGGTTTTGTGTTTGTCGAAACGTAATAAACACGAATTTGCACTCGCTTTCGGTGAATTAGCGTTATTTTCTTGCTGATTTGAAGAACCAAAAAGCAGGTAAAGGCAATTTGTTGGGGTTCTGGCGAAATTAAATTAAGATGTTCCAATATAAATTTGACAATTCCTATGTATATTCAAATAATATTTGACCACGATTTGGTGGAATAGCGTTGAATAAATCTGAAAGTTCCGAAGTATAGTAAAAAGAAGTGTCATCGTTTTGGAAAAGCGGGGATAACATTTTCCAAATATGATTTGAGCGTTACAGTGCATTGTCAAGAATGTAGGAAATACAATTTCAGATTATTTTGGGACAGGGGCGAGCAATGTTTAGTAAAATGAGTTTTCATTTCGAAATACAGCATGAAAGTAAATGGAACTCTGCAGCATTCTGAATAGCATATGGTATATTGCTATTCTGGAATACTGTATGTGCGATTTGAGTGCAAACATTTGCCGGATTTATTTCAATCTGTCTTTTCCATTTTTCGACGATCCTTTCAGTGATACTTCATATCTTCTTGGTGTTATTTAAATATGAAAATGTCGTTGTATCCGTTACAAAATGGTCCAAAATTGATTCCCACATTTTTTAAATGCATACTGATTTTAGTATAGTACAGCCTGCAGTACAATTTTCTAGTAGTCAATTATGTGGTTAGAAGAGGAAAAATGATTATTACATAAACAGAAATTTTTTGCTAGTAAAGTAAAGAAAAGAGAGCATTGAGTTGGCCTTGTTTAAAAATTGTTTCTGTTATATACCATTATCCCAATACATACTAGTAGATCTACCTGTTCATGTTATCATTCCTTTCTGTTCAGGAGATACGTGAATTGTTAGTGTGAAAGAATGAAAATAAAGGGTGTATACATTCAGAGTAGGGGTTTTCATTTTTCTTCGAAGAATAATAAAATTTTGGATAGAAATTAGCTTACCAAAGTGTTCTTCAGAACTTTGCTACCATAGATGGCACCAAAACAGTTGTAGGTGGGTGCCTTCAATGATGGATAACTTATGTATCCAGATGATGTTGATGTTAGAAACTAACAAAGGTACATTTTAAAAGAGCTGCACATGCGGTCGGGGTAGTTTTCTTGTAACGACAAGATTGCGCAGAAGGATTGGTACGTGTACGGAAATCGAGAAAATTAATTGAAATATGACTGATTTATCAAATTTCTGACGTGGATGTTTATGTAATGCTCAGGTACGGTGCAGACTCTACGTTTTGTAAACGGAAGTAATAGACAAGGCGTGGAAAAGTTCACTATTGATTGAAAAGACAAGCATTACCATGTGAAATGACCGACATATAAAACCTATATGTTATTACAGTTAGTGATAGTACAGTTAATAAAATGTTCTGGTTTTCATCTATTGGCATGAAATAGTTCATTTTCTGGCTTTCCGAAGTGAGTTCAACTCACTGCATTGTGTAAGCCGGGCGGATGCGTAAATCTGGTAAATATGAAATAATCACTCATCACTAGCTGTTGAAGGAAATATAATTTCCTTCGACAGAAAGTGATTCGAATCCTGTATTTCCTTCTTGACGCAATCTGAAGTTTACGTGTACGTGTTAAAATAAATTCAAAGAAATATTTTATTTGCTTGAACTGAAACGTCTATTTATGAAGACGTATTTCTTTTACCAGACTCCGTACAATGACACCAATACTGTAGATGAAATGGTAGAGACATTTATTTGTTCAAAATTTCAATTCATATTAAGTACAGTATAGATTGGCATTACTTCTTGAAATTATTTAAAACCAACCAGTTGAGAAAACTGTATGGAAAAAATAGAATGTTTTCGTACATCATGTCTAAAGGCATGACATAGAATTTGAAAAACTTTTAAACCTACTGTTTACAGTCTCTTGTAGGGCCTATACCATAGAATGTAGGGCATGCTCGTTTTCATACACGTGAAGTGGAATGACACACTAATCGTTCTTATAAATGTAGTCAGAAATGACGCCCTCATCACCCAAAACTTTTTGCAGTCTTGATTTAATAACGGACAAGTCATTCATTTATCCACAAGAAATGGCCCGTTAACCCAAATTATCAGCCCAGTACCACTCAATCCAATTTCGTAACGGACACCTGTCCCATTTAGTTTATGAGAATACCATTTTGTGTTAAATGGGCGGGGTTCATGCATGGCACAGTCTGTACTGTCTACAGAATAAAAACGTTCCGTCCTTCAAAGGATTAGACCATTTAATCTAAATAAATGAGTGACGGTCAGATAAACGATTTTTTCTAGGTCCAAACTAAACGATATTAAATCAATATATCATAATAAATATCTGAAAAAAGGAAATGGAAGTACACTTACAAAGTGAAGATTCGAAATTTTTCCACGAAATACCACACCCATTTCCTATATGTTTTCTCGTCCCAGACCCAGGTAAAAGCCCCATTGCACTCTACTGTATATTTCTTTGGGAAGTTCAACGCCCACAGTAAATGTTCTAGTTTTGGTGAAGTGTTATCAATCGCATCTAGACATTTGTTGGAGCCTCGGCAGAAATCCCAAAAATAGATCTGTATCACCGATTGTAGACTGTAGGACTGTTAATTACAATGTCAATTTTCGATCCTGCCGCTAATAAAAAGAAGTATTTCGATACCTTCATTTGAGGTACTATTTTGAAATTATTAAATGTAGGAACGGCGATGTTCGCACTGTTTCCAACATTCGAATACTTGATTTACTAGTTCAAATATTCGAAACCGTGCGAACATCTTGAACTTATGGTTTTCTAAATGAATCTTACAAACTTTTTTGTTCGGCATACAGAACAAAGAAAAGTTCGTCAATAGTTCTTTTGAAACCTAGCAAATATACGATATAATTATTCCATTTAGTACCGTTATGTTATTCAAATGAATACTACTGTACTCTTCTTTTTCTAGATTGCTCGGCGAACTACTTTAACGAATATTCGCATATTCGTTACATTTATTAATTTTAATGTAACGAACAAACACTATTCACCTACAAATTTTGAAATTTTGAAACTGGGGAAATGTAGAAAACTATATAAACAGTTCATATTTGTTGGTTATTCTCAATTTTATTTACCTTTAAATCTTTTGTTCGCGAAAACAATTTTAATTAATCCCCTGTGGTCGGTGGTGTGCAGCGATGTTCGTCAGTGCTCCTAGTGTTTGTGCATATCCATGGCTTCTGGAAACTTTATGTGCAACGGTAATTATGTGATAAATTAGTGTTCCGACCATCTTCAGTATAAATACTGTGGCACTGCCACAGTTTTTATAACAGGACTACTTCTGATCCTGAACAACAACTCAACTCAATCCGAATCTTCAAATGACTCCAAAGCTCTTGTGCTTCGGAGTCATTTGAAGATTCTAATTGAGCTTTTGAGGATGAAGTGGACTTTATCCTCAAACGCTGTGTAAGTCCTCAAACGCAAGGTTAGAATGGGGACATCAGCGAAATTGACGACTTCAAAACAGTTCATGATCATGAAGAGGTGTTAAAAAACATAAATTAGATAATTTTAGAACATAGTCAGTAAGATTTGTTTCCAAAAGGGTCCAAAAAACTTTTGGTTTTTTTGGGGTCCGAAAAGTACCAAAAAAATTAAAAATCTTTAGCCATCTTTCGGGACTCCTTTTTGATTTCTTTTGGGCGCTCAAATATAGAGTACTTTTTTCTCTGTCAAAAAAATGTCAAAACATTGTGATGTCGGATTTCCAAAATTATTTTGGATAGTTATTGGGAGATAATTTTGATACTGTTTGGTAATCACAAGTCACCTGTATTGTCAAAATGCAACAAATATTTTAATGAATGTACCAAAAAACATTGATATTTTTCTGAAATGAAGAAAATGTAATCATTAAATTTTTGGCAGCACAAGGCACTAATTTTTGATAATGCTGAAATTATTTTGAAGATTACCGATACGCTTTCGACATCATTTTAAATGTTTTTTAGGGAATAGTCAAAAGATGCTGCACTGCACTTCAAAAACATTTTGGCCTATATCAAAAGAAGTATGGCATCATGTTCAAATTATTTTCGAAAATAGTTCAAATATATTGCACTGTACATCCAAAACATTTTTACATGTGTCAATATAATTTTGACGTAGAATCATTATATTGTATACATTTCGGAAAATAGTCCAAATAAACGGTGTAAATCCAAAACGTTTTGACATGTGTCAATAGAAATTTGACGTAGAGCCATTGTATTGGGCAAAATTGGTGCATTAATTACTAAATATTTTGAGAATTTGACAAATCTCATAAATTCCAATTTATCATTAAAACATTATTTTTTTATAATTTTCATTTTATAGAATTATTATTTATTATAACATTATTAATCCAAACCCTTATTAATATCATCATTATTCCTCATCTAATAATAATAATAGTGATAGTAATAGTAAATACTATTATTATTATATATTAATTCATCAATGACCACATTGTCATTGCTCATTGGTTCTTCAGCCATCCCTTTGCCATACGCACTTTGTGTTCACTTATTTACACTCCTGCAAAAATATTACAGATATTGCAATATGATAATTATTAATTTTTCCTGCTCCTATGTTTTGTAATAATATGTGCACGATTCAGGTTGCCACCAATCACCACGCCATGACTGTGATACCCACTTAACACCACCTGACGTTAAATCAACACTGATCACAGCCACTCCCCCTTTTCCTGCAGATGCTAATAACCAAGTCTGTAACGCGCAACTGTCATTCAGTTTCTGTTTAGAATATTCAATTTCAATTTCATCATAAAAATCACGTCCTACACATCTTGAAATAACGACTGCAACTGACCGTAATCCAGCGTCACGTGCAATGAAAACCACTTCTCTTTCTTTTCCATTCGATACCATCTCCTCAACTTTCACAACTACAGCTTCATTTTCCGACACACCATCACCATCAATTCCAACACGTAGTGGAAATGAAACCCCACCTTCTATAGAATCAGTACATATAACAATTTTGACGCAACGCGCTAGTCTCCACCATTGTTAGCATGCTTGAGTATGACAGAAAAAGATTCCACATATCTTTCCTACTTCCATCATTACGTCCAGGCCATTGCACATGCGCTGTGGCAAGCCTGTCACACATATTTGCTATCGGTACCAAATCTGGAGCTTTATTTCTCATTAGTAATGGAACATGCATGACAGCTACATTCGCCTCCATCAACCCTTCTGTTGCAAAGTCATCATCACTTCTATTCAAACTCTGCATTTCAACAATCGTCACAGTGAATGTAACGAAATTAAAAGGTACAGAATTTACAGGCACACATTCCTATGGTAGCACGTACCACTGCAAATGAGCACCTGTATCCGCATTTTTCCTGTCCAGTTGATGGCATCAGTTCATACCAACCCTGCTGCGCAGGTTGTGGCGTCATACTAAGCTCATCGACAGTGGAAGAAACAGGCATTGCTGATACAGATGACGGAGGCGAAGGAATCGTATCTTGAGGAACATATTTAGTCTCCGTTGTAGATTTAGGTATACCCTTACCAAACTGTTCCTCATCTTCAGTAATGCTAGAAATTTACGGCGGCGTCGGTAGAGGATGGACGAATACCGAAAATTGAAAATATGCATTCATTGTCGGAGCAGGTGGTTGTTGTTCGTAAATTTGTGCGAATTTCATTGAAAATTGTCTATCACGTACATGATGGATTTTCATCACAGAAGATACAGTAAAACCTGTTGAAACTCCATGCTGGCTAAGATACGTCTCATCTGACTGAGACCTAAGCCCTGTATTACGTTCTGCAGATCTACCTGCATCCATCATCACAGGGATGGTACAACTACAGTGATCAACGACGCTATTCTGTGCCTGATCAGCAATCGTCCATTCCCCATGGAATGAACCTTGTACTGATTGGAACAAAGTTGACGGTGGAGGACGCATGTTCACTTGCTTTTGGTGCTCATTCTGTACTTTGCTTGTATTAGCCTCATCATCCCATTCAAATGCAACAGATGACGAATTTTTAGAACCTTGCTCCGGATTCCAACTGGTAGGAAACGAATCATCATTATTCTCCCCTTCCCTGACCTTTTCTTCTTTTATTTGTTCCTGTTGATCACAACCTGAGAAAATATCTTCAACATTATCACCTTCTATTGATAGTTTATTTTCAATATCCGAATCCTCTGCTTTCAAATCAGTAACCACCACACCACCCGATGAAACATCAGGAGCATTCACATACAGCGACGATGAATCCATGGCCAGCTGTGAATACTCAATCGTCATTCCAGTTCTGTTTTCATTATTCATACCAATGTTAGTCTTCTTATTTTTGCTTATGTAACTAAGTTCACGGTCACTCTCACGGTCACTCTCATATTCGGTTCCTTTCACCCAATCCTGGTCACCTCCATCAACACCGGCAATCCAATTATTCCCATCCTGACTATCGAAAGTCACAGAATACACTCCTGTCACATGTCGATCTTCAGACTGAATTCCAATTTCAGCCTTCTTCTCAGACTGAATGCTACCACCACCAGTCACAATAGTCTCATTTCCAACCGACCATTTTCCATCATCTAATGACTGTTGTGTTTGCGCCGTACTCTCTGTAAATGGATCATAAGCTGCTACTTTCGTATTGTTACCTCCACCGATCACATTCATTGTAAAAGGAGAGGGGAGGATTTGTAATTACTGATTCCGAATGTTTACATTGATAATTTTATACAGGTTGTAAAACTATACCTTATTTACTCTCCGCACACAGATCGGAAGCTGCTTCTTCCGTATTTTTACCTCAACCGACCAAATTCACCGGAAGAGGGGGAAGGGGAGGGTGTGAAAATACTGATTGCGAATGTTACTTTGATCATCCTGTACAGGATGTTGTATGGTACCCCACGGATCATTCTCTGCGTCTCCCTGTCCAAAAGAAACGTCAGAACCTTATTTCTGTTGCTTTTCTTTTTGTTCTTTCTCACCACCCTTATCTACTTCACCCCACGGATCATCCTCTGCATCACCTTGTCCAAAGGCAACGTCGAAACCAGTATGTCCCTGTCGTTCCTTCTCCTCTTCATTTGTTACTCCCGACAGATGGGCAGATTCCCTATCCGCAACTTCCTATTTCTTTTCTTCTTTCTGTCCAAAAGCCTGCATCACTTGTGCATTCCCATCTTCAATGCCAATACCGAACGATTCCTCTCCCACACCATTCGCAGTCACGTCCATATCCATACCAAAGCTAACATTCACTGATTCATTTACATTCGTCATTGTAGTACCAGTCAATTCACTTTCAAGATGTCCACCGAATAATTCAGAAACTTGAATAATATCCTTACCTTCTTTTCCTTCATCCCAAGGTGCTTTTGCACTATCAACTCCATCAACCTCCTCCGTATGATCATGAGGTGGTGATTGTTGCATTTGTTGTTTATTCGAACTTTTCCATACATCACCCGCAATAGTACGATTACCACTGTCATCTTCCGCCGAAATTTCGTTTTGCACTGGAAGATGGTCAATTCTACTGGATTTTCAGGTTGATATTGTACATTAGTAGTAATAGCCCTTACCAAGCTGTTCCTCAGCTTCATTACAGTCAGAAATCTTGCAACAAAGAGAATACCTGATGATATTGGATGTATGAAATTAATCGACGTGGGTGTGGTGTTGTCAGTAAAGTTTTGTAGAAGGTTGATATGCAGCTGCTAAATTGTACCTAGTTTTGTAAAGAAGGAGAAGTAAAATGGGGGAAAACATTGATGGTCTGACGTCTTCTTCGGTTGGCATGATGTCATGAAGGTGATAAAAAAGAATGCTTTTGTGCGCTCGAAAAACACATGGTATTGTACACATAGACGTTGAAGATGAATGACAGGTATCTCAGCAATAGCGTCTGATGTATCATAGGGTAGTGAAAAAAAAATCAAATTTTCTACTGCCCCTAGCACGGTGGTCGGCATGCGTCCGCCGGTTTTCGACACTTTGCAAATATGTGTTAACCCAATTTGCAAAAAGTTTTAAATTGGATTGTGTATGTCACTAAATTGTCCTTACAGCGTAAAAAAGAATTAATGTTGATTTTTCAGTTTCACTGATTATTATAATCAGTGAAACTGAAAAATCAATATTTTTCAACACAACAGCATTCATGTCCGAACTTTGCATCATGCATCATTCAAACGTTCGGACATAAATTCCTAAACTACAAAGCAAAACAGGGGACAAGGAAAGACGCACGATAATTCTTCATACGGCAGCTCGGTGCGCTGAAGACAGTCTTTCCCATAATTATAATACGACAAGCAATGGAATTATTTCTTAACAGTTAGTAACTGTTAAGAAAACTGAGAATATTGAGGGACAAGGAAACAGACCAGAAAATAGTAACACAACATTTATTTGATTAATAAATTAACGTGATGAAATTTTTATCCTCGCCTTCTTCCCCTGGCCTTTCGTCAGGGAAGACGAGCCACAATCCCGTCCGCTACTGCGCTTCGAGCGCTTACCGTTGCGGAATCCTCTCCCACCGTTCAGTTTTAAACTGAACTTTGATAAAAATTCCTCAATTTCTTTTCCTCCCTCAATTTCTTTTCCTCCCTCCCCCACAATAACATTTACCAAGATGGATCTTCGTTAATTTTTGCATAGCAACCCTTCGTGTCCGATCATTGCAATCTACACGGACCTGCATATCATCCAAACAACGAAAAAATGCGCACGTATTGTTGCGAAGAAAAGATCAATGCAATTAGAATTTGAAGTGGCAGGAAGCTTCATAACTTCTTCCGAATCCGGTCCAGACAGAGGAAAACAAAAGAAATTAAAACAAGGAACTTCATCTGCACTAATAGCGATTATGATGGAACATTATGGAAAAATCTTCCCTTTTTCTGTTGTTGACTACGTCGCTCCGTACATGAACAGGATGACACAATCTGCTCAGCAATATATATCCGAGGTTACTTAGGTTTGGTATTCTGATATTCACAGAGAAATTCAGTGTCCTCCGAATAAGTTTTTAATTGAAAGTGATGATGACGACGTGAAAGTACGCGACTAGAGAGGACGTTGTTTTGCCAGTAAATACATCCAAAAAGGACTTCAAGAGTGGTACGAGATGTCATCCCCATTGGCTCTCCTTTATGAGACTCTGAATGTGAAGAGGATCGAAGCTTATATTTACATGGTATTTATATTACGAAATGTCCTATAGGGTTGGCAATGAACGGATAATTATTCACTTTGAACAAAAAGAGTGTTTCCAACTTTGTTGGATAAGCTGCAATTAGTTTCCTTCGTCGTAACGTAGACTCTACGTTACGAAAAAGGAAACTGATTGGAGACTCGAAGTCTCCTCCTTCTGAAGATCTCGATAAATGTATTTATGAATGCGCATCTACAAGTCTAGAACTTTTAAAAATATTTGACATAGTATGTGAACAGACGGTTGGCACTCGTAAGAAAAGGGGCAAAGAATCTTTTCTAAGTTGTCTTGGTTTCAGAGACATTATAGCTCCGAGAAATCCGGACGATCCAGGTGATGCAAGTAGAATAACTAAACAGAAAAAAGCGGTATACAACAAGGTTCACAAAGTTCTCGATAATGGTGCTCGGGATATAGCATTTTGGCGGACATCTGAGTATGACATAATATGCGAGCAAAGTTTCAAAGGAAGAATGGTAAAACATTTTCCTCAAGGTTTGGTAGATGTTTTATTTAATAACGAGGCAGCATTAAATACATTGCATGCGTTTTAAAAATTTGGCTCTACAAGTGGAGATTCATGTAGTATTATGTGTTTATTTCGATTAGATTCAATTATCACAAGTATAGTAGATTATTTGAAATCTGAACATGAATCTGGATATAAAGATGAAAGATGTCAATATAATGCTACAGATGGTGGGCCAACGGGGGATAACAATAAAGATGCAGTTGAACCATCACCAAAACGATCTCGAAGGGGCTGAAAAATTTCAATACAGGTGAAAAGAGTTTTGATAGAGTTGATTCCTTCGGCTGCTGCACAATGTTTTAGGACATGTATCGATGCATTTGAAGATGCTTTATGTAATGATCCTTAACAGCTTGATTTAGAACTAACTGCGGAGACGGAAGGTTCAGTAAAACAGGGACTTTACAACTATAGTCGAAAACACTCGCGGTGTTTTCAAAACCATGATTACATATCTTTAGCCCAGAATTCATTAAAAAATTCGTATCAAAAGTTCTCGGAAACGTAATAGATTGCTACATTATGCAAATAACGGATTTAGGTAAACCTATGAAAGTTATAGTATAATACAGGTTGTTGGATGTCAACAACAAAAGTGATGTAGAAGAATATGATGATAGCCCCAGACAAAAAAAGAAAAAAAAGAGATTTAACGGGTTGAATATGGAAGATGATGAAATTGCCAGCGACTATGTTGATGACATCTAGACGTCTAATTTTATTTGCTTCTTTTTTCTTCTATTTTCTCCTTTTTTCTTATTACTTTCTTGGTTTCTTTCCAATTTTGTTTTCTTCCTTCGTTTATTATTGATTTTCTTTTGTTTCTCTCTTTTTTCAATTCTTTCTCTGTTTCTTGGTTGCTTATGGATCTTTTTTCTTTCCTTTCTTCTTTCACAAAAGGATCAAAGGGCAAGGTTTTTTTAATATGAAAGGCACAGTTTTATTTCAAATGTTTTCACAATCTCCTGACACCGTTGCGTCTCATTTCATTTCATATAACTATTGTATACTTGGTGGGTGGTCCTCATGCCGTACTAAATCATCCGCTTCCAACACCATCCAGATCATGATGGGCTCCATCATTCTCATACAACTCCTCCGGTGGCCTACAAAATCTATTCATATAAAACAGATCATATTCCTACCCTTCTTTACCTTTTCGTAATTTCTCAAAGGTCACCTTTCTGAGCATCGATTTATGCAGTAAACCCATCTCTACGTCAGCTGGAATAATGTTTACTAATCCTCTGATACTGTTTATGGGAATGAGACCGTACTATTTACTGAAAGATGTTCCCACTGTTCGATCATCACGCTACCAATGGAGACGAAAACACCCAAGACTCTTATAAAATACCATCTATTGGCAGTTTTTCAGCACTTAGAACTTCATAGAACTGCACAAAACACAACTCTTGTTCAAACATTTCTTGCAATCTGGACAATGTCGCAGTCTGTGAAGTTCGCATGATGAACTATCAAAAGCAGTATTCATTCGAAAGAACTATAATATCCTTGCAAACTAAACCCACATGTACCCATCCTTGATGGATACCTCCTCGTATCCACTTGCTTCCATCAGGACATTATCCGATCTTGGGAGTTTTGATCCGTGAAACCGTCTTTTCGTGACAACGCGTCGCGAAAATCGTAAAATATTCTTGGGGATAAAAACTTTGTTACTGTTTTCGTCCATGTCTTGGAGAGAGGCGACCCGGTACGCTGAAATATATTCTGACGCAGGAACTTGGAATTTTACATGTCTGGACTTTCTCGAATTTAATCCATTACTACTTGGGATCTCTCGAAGAAGATTACTGAAAACCTTTATTCCATCATCTGCAGCTACGTACGATAATTACTTTAAATGGTCACATATATTGTATTCTACTCCCAGTCCGCTCTTCCTTTTGGTATTTCATGATTCAGACGCTCTATTTTAAAAAAATGAAATAGATGGACCATAAAAAACAAGGAAAGCAGTGTCTTTTCTAACAGAATTTTCTCGACTTGAATTTGGTCTATTTGAACTAAGACTATTTCTTCTACCAAATTCGGTTGTATGTTTTCGATTCATACGATGTCCCTGAACAGCCATGGTTTCCGCCATTGCTGTTTGAGTTCTATTTGATTTCAAACTGTAATATGCCTTCACACCTTTATGTGCTATTTCATACAGGTCGCTCTTCATATATTCCAAACCTCCTGTTTTTTCCAGATCAATTGGGAGATGATCAAGCATATGCCACTTTTGTGTACCTATTTCTGACGCTTGATACGCCCCAAATTTTGACCTCCCAACATCTTTAAAACGAGAAATATCTATCTTCAATTTCTGCAGCTCGACCTGCGTCCACCCAGGTTTACGATCGAGATGACATATAAAGTTCACTAATTCCACATATTTCGTGAAAACATTGGTTACAGGGGTAGTCACAATGTTGTCACAACAGCGATCAATTTTCGCCCCCATGAAAGGTGATACCAAATCAATACTATTGAAATCTGGACCTTCCAACATGCCGACTAATCCAGATTCGGTAAAAAGACCAAAAAGGTTACCACCAATACAAAGTTTTGAGAAATCAACACGTAAGTTGAAACCGGGGGAATTTCTCTCTACTTCGGTTAAAAAGGTGTTGAAGGTTTTTAAAACAGATCTTCATATTGTATAGAACTGTCGCATTTCCCCACTTGCAGTCAATGTCGATGTAGAACATCGAGATGAATCAGAAAGCATGCATCTCGAACATTCTTTGAGCATTCGCGATATTCCAAGAGAAAGGGCAGCATGTAGTGGTTCAAATGTAAAAATGGCGAAAGTATCTACAGTTGGGGTCAACCCCACCATTCGGAACTTATGAAATATAGGTTAAATTGGCAGCATTGACAAATTCTTCAATTCATCAAGTACGGCTGTGTCATTGTTCTTAACCGGATGTACTATATCCATTGAAACGCTAAGCGATCGTTCAGGTTTGTTTCTATTGAACGGTAACTGAATTTAAGAAATGAGACACCTGTAAAACGGTGAGATCGTGTTTCCATTACGCTTCACACTACACATATCTTCGCATTCAGGGAGGTCACCAATATACGAAGAAAGAAGAAAGTGAGAATGAAGTTTAGTTCCATCTTTGGTATGTATAGATATTTCCTTCACTGCTTCATTAGATAAATCCTGAACACAATATTTAATACACTCATGCAGACATTTGAGTTTTTCGTGGCAAGTGACAGTGCGTCCGTTTCTGTATGACCCCATGAAGTACAAGGCATCTTCACAGGATTAATTGTCTACTACCATGGGAAGAAACTTCACAGGTAAGTATGCAAAAACAGACCGCCGTGATGTAATTTTCTCTCTTCTCGTCTCCTCTGTAAAATTAAGAATTGTAATATGAAGGGGATAGAAAGTAAAAGACGTTGGTTTCAGATTTAGCTGGAATTTTTCGCTGTACCCTTGCAGCAAAGACAAAAACGATTTCACACCATCTCTATTTAGTCCGCCAATAAGCACCATCAACAAGGTTTTCTTTTATGAATCGCTCTGCTTCTATTGCAGCATTTCCCAGGTCGGAGGTAATTGGGTGACTACGGAATGAGGAGTTGGCGGCTGCTTTAGTGATGATTGATTATGATCATGTGGAGCCTATTTTTGACCTGATAACGTCTACTGCATCACGTACATAAAATTGAACACGAACATCATCTTCCGATACATAACTCTCCATCTTAAATCCACATGCCGCAATACCTTTCAATGTCTCGTTTCTCTTGTGTGTTTTGATGCTTTCCATGTCTTTGAATTTCTAACAGAAATCTAATAATCTGTATCCATTCTTCTTCAGTGTAGATAAAACAGATTTACACATGTTATCACTATTCGAAAGGTGGAAGTCCAGGAACATATCTACCAGCTCCTCCATTCCACGTACAGCATTATCATCCCCTTCCATAGATAAAACATCTTCAGCTGCTATCATAATAACCTGCAGATCTGTAGCTATTTCATCGATGAACTAGTCTTCAGTTTCATCTACTTCATTACTAGGATCATTCCATACTTTATCTGTCACCCTGTCGATAGGCAGCCTGCTGCCATTGCCAATAATGGTGTGCGAAATAGGTAAATAGTTAGTACTAGGGCGTTTCATCCTTTTACCAGTCCGCTTCTGGTCAACTGACTTACCACCATGCTCATGATTATAATGGCATTGAAGGCCATGTGCTGACGCTGATTCGAATGTGCACGAGGAATGATCACATTTGACTTGATAAATTGAATCACATTCGTTCAATGACGGCATCTTGTCTGCTGGAATGTAATAGCTAGTCGGTGTGGCCTATATTACTCATCGACCCCTGTATTCAAATGTACTACTTATACATTACTAATATTAATTTCTCCAAAATCCTTATGAATATCCCAAAAAATTGAAATTTTGAAAATTACCGTGATGACCATGAACGGTTTTCCAACTGCCTCCCAAATTTGTCCAAAAAAATGTAAACCCCCAAATTGTTATATTTAGAAATTTTTAAAATTTTTCTAACAATACCTATTCATGTTTCCAAAAGAAAACAAAAAAATTATGAGAAACCGAAACAAAAAATATCGCCATTTTGATATTTACCCTCTATCAAAAAGTTTTTCATTCCTTTTGGCATCCCATAATTCTTTTGCGGTCCAAAATCACACCATTTTCGTTTTTCCAAAATATTTTGTACCATTTTGAAAACAAATCTTACTGACGATGATTTAATAGAATGAAAAAGCAATATTTCGACAGTGAAAGTAAGTTATCGATTGTATAATTCTGCATAAATCTTTTTTGTTTACACATATTCATTTTATATTAAACCTAACCAAATTTAAGAATATTTATATGATGCACTAACTGGACTACGTGTAAAATGTTCAGAGGATATTTTAACACGCAGTAAGAAGAGTAGATTGTGAAATAAAAATATAGCAGAGGATTGCTCTAGCGAGGGTTCTTTTCTGAGAGATTTTGACTTGGAAAAACCATACTGTCATAAATTTACTCCGATACGCTTAGTGTCTGTATTGAATGAACCTGGCACAACGACTGATAGAATATCATTGGCAGTCGTTCTGCGAAGGTTAGTAAATATGGGAATTTTTGCGTGTAGTGTGGTTGAGGGAGGTGGAGAATTTGAAGTCTCTGTTACCTAGCCGAAACCAATGGTGAATTTCAACCTGATGCATAAAGAGTGGCTGACAGAAACGGGTACAGACATGTCTGTACCCGTTCAATTCTACAGAATTGAACGATACCACCCAAAATTTATTGGGTTTGAAAATTACCTAAAAATACATCGTAAGAAGAGTTCTGATTCTGTGGAATCATTGGCCCGAATTTCTCTTCCCTTTCCAGTGCAGACGCACATTGAAAGAAAATATAATTTAGGATGGATAGATCACCACACAAGAATGCTGTACGTGGACTTGAAAGCATACGAACAGTCTTATGGAAAGCCTACCATATATATATATTTACATTTATATTCTAAATATATATATTTTTAGTACTTTAAATTATTTTTTCCATTTTGAAAATAAAAATATGTAAGCTATTTTTTATTTATCTGAGATGGAGATAAATTATCTCCGTAAATATATTTTTTTATTTTTAGAAAAATTTAATTTCACGGAAAAAATATTAAATTTTCGACGTAGCCAATATTTTCTGGAAAATCTCAAAATTGGGTTACACCGCACTATTTGCGACAATAAAAAACAATTACGACTGTAAGCTTTCTACTGTAACGGTGCTATTTCATGCACTTCGGGAATCTTCCAAAGATGACTTTTGACATGGAGAAACATTTGTGCTTCGAAATTGGTTGGTAATAATCTGTCACAGCGATCATTAAGGGCATTCCCAACAACTGAGAATAAACGTTCAAAAATATTTGAAGTTGCTAAAATGAATCGAAGGCCTAAATATTTGGACTACTCCTTCAAATCCGACGTTTTGATTCGTTTCAACACTCGTTGCGCGACTGATAAACTATTTTGATCTTTGCCAACTGAGATGTAGGTCTCATAGAACGTTCATTTTGTAGGTGTTTCAATGTTCTTTTCTCAGCAAGAGTAAAATCAAAGTTGTAGTTTTGTTGAACCGTACAACAAAACTATTAGTCTGCTGTTAGGAAGGTGACCTTCCTAACAGCAGACTCAAATGAAGGATATTCTACGATTGAAGCTTTAGGACCATTCAAATATTCTAATCTCGAGAATTTATCCTGAATTGCGTCGAGTAACGATAGGGAATCAGCTATAGTAGTAGAATTAGATTCAAGTACAACTGTAACCGAATCTAGGTCTTCCAATTTTTTCAATAAACGCTCAACTACTAGTTCGTCGTCATCTGCAAGTAGTAAATCATCTAGTTCTTCTATGTCCAAATTTATAATGTGATCACTAATTTCCATATATATTTTTAGCATAACAAAGGTGGAACTCCAACGGGTTTTGTTCGATATTTTTGACTTTAAATGGGTAAAACAACTCATTTAGCAGCAGTAATTTGATAACACAATTTTTGCATCAACGCATGTACCTTATCAATTTCAGTACTGAATTCGGATAGTATATCATTCACACCTAAATTATACGTGTGACCATGACATCCCACAAAATAACACTCAACCTTTCTTGCAAATTATTTATTCACATTTTCATTGTCACCTACCACAACTCCCACGTTTTCAAATGATTTATCGTATACTGAAAGTACGAATTTCTAAAATTCGTAATGCTCAATTGCATCTTGTGTCTCTTCATTCTGCATGAGAGAAATGTCTAATAACAATTTTTCAAATCCTCAATTGTTTGACGCTGGGAAAGTAGCAAATACTACAATGTAGTGGGTGTCCCCGGTGCTCCATCCGTCGAAAACAACGCCAGAACGTTTATTTTTTGATTTTTCCCGAATCATCCTCGAATATATAAGTTGTGCATTCCAGGCTTACACATGGTACCAAAAAACAAAACATTTATTGAAACGACTGTTCAGAGTTTCCTACAGAATTAGTTTGTTCTTCAGAAGTGTGATCAACTGCAAATTTTGGCATTCAATAATAAAGTTTATCCCAACTTTTCACGGACACATTTTTGAACAAACGACTGGACCACTTTCGCATTATTTTATTGTACTTATTACTGTACAAAACTTGCATTAAAGTTAAATTCTCTAGCCGTCTTGTAACCGTCTAGAATACAAAAAATGTATTGTTATACATTTAATGTAATCTAGGCGAATGCAGGACGGCTAGTGTAAATATATCGGGACTGTGCACAAATATCTTTACATAAGCTTCTAACTGTTTCATATTGAGGTTGCACGGGAACTGTTAATTCGAATTCAAAACTTCAAATTTAAAAGGATAAAGCTAATTATTTTCCATGAAAACTAAATAAGTTTAATGATAAATGATTTTGTAAAATTAATACAAATTAAATCCCTTGCACTACATAGGAAGGTAAAAGTAAGAAAATTTCAAACAATATCCGTACATGACAACCACTTCAGTCAAAGAGGTGAGGGAAAGTACTAAATTCGTGAACTCCAGAGAAAATTATTTTTTAAATTTCTTAGAAGCCGTTGATAATATTTAATAAAGTTAGTACAGCAATCAAATGAACCCATTGTCTTTTATTTTAATTTTTATCTCTATTACACTGTATGTAATCAAATATAGACATTTTACGGTAGTCCTACTGAATTTTCATTTTCCATCATGCTCTACCCCTCTTCCGGAGCTTCCAAAGCGACGTACAGAACAGGGTGCGGGTATGTGTACCTAAATACAGTTCATGTACAAGTACAAGTACAAGTACAAGTACATTAAGGTCGTACTTGTACTTGTCGGTGAGAGTCGATTTTCCATTCCTATATGTACTTGTACTTGACGATTGGAATACTGCAATGTAACGTGTACTTGAACTGTGGCAAAATAAACTGAAGAATCTTTGTACTTGTAATGTTTAAATGAAGCTTCACGTGTATATATGTACTGCATACAGCTATATCGTATGGGGTACATGTGAACAGACATTAATGATAAAACAAGTACAGTGGAAATTAATTTTCAAATTCTTCGTATAAGGCAGTCTTCAACCGCCGTCTATATTTTCAATCGAACAGCGTGGACTATCGAATTACATATATCACGCCGAGATGAATGTCACTTCCGCAGCGGACAACGGATTAATCAAATGAAAGATGCACCATACCGTTTGACATCTGAGGCTACAAGTAATGCGTCATCAACGAATGTATCAAACAGTAGGTCGAAAGAACATTTGCTACAACAAGCACAGGATCTTTCGAAAAAGAATAAAAACATGGACAAAGGGCTCTTTTTGGGAACGTTTTTGAAGACTATGGAGATGTACGTTCGGCTGTTTCAAGTACATGTCGAAATTGCACTGTATTTAACATGTACCATGTACCTAGTGTTTCATTTCACAAAGACCTCATATACTTGTACCATACAAGAAAACTGGTGCTGGAATTTACTGTACTTTTCCATGTACTTGTTCGATTTTCAATAATTTGTCAAAGTGGTACATGTGTCAAATACAGTAATGAATAAATCGAACGCTAGTTTTGTACTTGTACCAATTTATTCACTTTAGCCTTCTGTGCGTACTAATGTACATGTACTGTAAGATTTTGAAATTCGGGCTGATATACTATGTACCCCGTACATAGAAGATGTCATAATGAAGCTATTTGGTGTACCATTATGACCATTTACATATACACTTACAGGTATACAAATATATAATTTCACTAATTATGTTATCTCGAACTTCCCTCTACAGTATCCTGGTTTCTAATAAGGTTCTACGTAAGTTCTATCATAATCGAATTACTGCTGACTAATCATAATATATCATAAGGTAATATTATTACCTTACTCTATTTCAGTCAAGGGTTACTACATATCAGGACTAATAGTAGCACAAAATGATACAGTACAAACACCCCGACTTCAAGTTCTTTTCTTCAGGCCAATAACAGGGGAAGAAAGGAAATAATGAGACAATTTTCTCTCATGGTAGCACAGCCTGAAACTACGAACTAAACAACTCAACTCAAAAGAAATCGAAACGAACAACTTAATCATTTCCAGCAACAGCAGCTCAGATACCGTCAAAATTCCTAAACTGCTCAGTTCAAAGGGATTTGCACTTTGGCAGATCTATGTTATGGAACTGATGAGAATAGACCGGGTATTACATGTACTCAGAGAAGACCCGCTTGACCCTGAAAACTCTTTCCAAGCAGCGCACAATCGTTTCAAATGGGAATATGAGAGGGCTCGCCTCCACATCGTACTAAATGTAGGTGAAGAACCAGAAACACTCATTCCATCTTCTCTTCTAACAGATGCAACTACAAAGGCTGTTTGGAAGAAATTGACTGGTGCCTATCAGGAAGAAAACATACAATCAAAACTCAACCTTAGAAAAAATTTACACACTACTCACTACAAGGACCAATCAGAATTGCAGAAACATCTCAAAAATTTAGAAGAAATATGTTTGGACCCTACACGGTTAAATTACCCAGTATCAGATAGTGACAAGACAGGTGTACTTTTAAGATCACTTCCTGAATCATTTGCCTTCATTGCTCTCATGATGACGCCAACAAAATGGATTATGATTCGATATGTGCACTTCCGACATCATAAATTGAAAGGAGAAAAGCACACAGTAAACCTATTAGTATAAAAGATGCACGAGTACTAGCCGCTAGGATTTCCGAAGCCAAGTATAAAGTAGAAAATAATCGTACGAATAAATTGGTGGAATGTTGGTTTATGGAAAACATGGTCATATGAAACACTAAGGTCGTTTAAGAACAAGAAACGAACTTATGAATAAAACTATTAATAATGGTAGGAAACAACTTGTTGCTTTCTATTTTCATTTTTGAAAAATAGTTTTTGAAAAACTAAAATAGAAAATGGCGGCAAGGCCAACCAAATCGGTACAATTATCAGTCTTCTCAAAATGAAATACGAAAATATAATCAACAAGACAGCCATTTAGAAGCTCAATATTTTCATCAAGCAAGAGGATTTATTACAAAATGTAGAGCTTTCAAAGCTCGACTGGGAAGTGCAAATCTGACAACACTTGGTTAGATTATGGTGCAAATGATCATTATATTTGGAACAGAAGCGCATTCAAAACCTGTAAATATATTGAATCAACTCCTGTTGATACATGTAATAGTGCAGTTCAAATAGTAGGAGAAGGGGAAGTAAGTTTCAAGTTAAAAGAAAAGGAGATGACTCTAATATGCAAACATACACCTGAATTTGATGAAAATGTCAGTTCACTATCTAAGATCTTACAATATTTTAAATGAGAATTTAAGGATGAGATATATTTCAAAAGATGCAACATAATTTGTAAGAAATCAGGTGATTTGTTACCAAAAAGTCACCTACTAAATGGACTATATTCTCTTTCCCACCCTATTTTGATACATCAGAATGTATCTTTACTATCAATTCACAAGGAATCAGCAATTAATTGGCATATCATTCTTGGGCATATTGTAAAAGATGGAATCATTTAGGCAGTCGAATGAACAGTAGGTATACCTTACATGAACAAGTTAGAGTTGGGCAATCATCGATGCATTCCATGCAAACAAGCTTCTACACCCACCACCGTAAATAGTGTCACGAATAAATTATTGTCAGTGAAAAATTAGTGTCAGTGACGCTAATTGTTGTGAACTGGTTTTAGTCAATTATTTAATTAGTATCAATACAAAAGACGAAATGTTATTGCACGGAAACAATGCAGGTCAGTAATCAGTGTGGAATACCATCGCCGTCGTCCGGATTTTTAAATTCATGGCAATGTTTTTTGATAATGTTTTGGAGCTCTGATTTTAATTGACGCTCCTACCATACGCCATTCGTTTTCAAGTCCAACACGCAAGGAATCATCGATTTACGCGCCTAGGTCAAGCCGTTCTCATCACGTTGTGCATTTACATCCCGCACAATATCAGCAGACATACGTAAAAAGAACGCTTTGCCGGGATTCTGTAGCCGACCTTCGCTCTTCCACGAATTCGAGCTGATCAAACCGAGTTTTGATTCACCCCGTCGCTTTCTCCATGCGTCTTTCAGTTTCTGAATAACGAATGAGTCATAGAACTGGTTGAGCTCGGTGGTGTTTGCCGGAAGGTAGCGTAGGGTGGTCCTAATTTCCTCTGCAGAATCCAGAACTTCTCGTTGAGCGTGTGCGAGCTGCAGTTGTCGATAAAGAAAGTCCGAATTTTGCAATTTGTCAACGTCTTGACTGCGAGACGTTCCTTTAGCCACTTCACCATATTTATGGAATCCATCCATCCATTTTGTCCGGTACGGTAGCACACGCCGTGAAAGTTGTCAGGTACTCTACGTATTGTGTAGTTCTTTTCGTTGTTTTTGAAAATGAGAAAGGGAGACTCGATCTTCACA
>JAULBU010088446.1:0-27672 GCA_032358235.1 Odonthalia washingtoniensis
ATCAACAACGCGTTTGCCAAAGAAGTAACACTGTACGCAATTTTCCCATGTACTGTAAGCAATTTCTTACACTGTAAGTACTATACATTTTTCGCGCTGCCGCGGGCTTTCCGCCTTCGGCGGTGTGCGCAATGCTCACACTACTTCCTCGTACATTACAGCATACACGTTCGCGCAAACTTTACAACTAACAGTATTACTGGGATAATTGGATGGATTTGATGTGAAAAGAAGATTGGACATATGAGATATTCCCGCTGAAGTTCCGATGATTCAGACTTCCCCGAAATATTTGCGCCACCTCATTTCACAGGTCGTTGGGGATCCTAAACTATACAACAACAGTACCTCAATACCGTTGAATTAGTGGAAACTTTAAGCCTATTAATAATGTTATTAGAAACCATATGTCTATTACTAACATCCAATGTTAGTAATAGGCTTAGTGTTTTTGATGAGTTGTATAAAATTAAATGTTGTTAATTGCCTGAAGTTTAAGAAAGACAAAGTTCTCAGTTTTAGTGGAATATATCAAGGTGTGTAGAAAATAGTTTCCAATCTAATGGAAGTATAACCCGTTGAGATTAGACATGATTAATGTCATGTGAATCATGCCATTATACCAGTCTTGCCATAGGAAAAGTTTAATATATTGGAGTACGATATTTATGAATACTGTACAGTTGCAAACCGCTGCTTATGGAGAGGGTGATGAACAGTCTTCATTTTGGAACTATATAAAATAGAGGTACACAATTCATAAGGTTCGGACTCCATATGAAATGTGATTTTTCGTAAAAAACAGAAATCAAATGTTTTACAAAAAATAAACTTTCATATAGAGTAAAAAGTAATGTTACAGCATACAATTTCTTTCACAGCCGTTACATTTTGATTTCATGTAAGGGCCAACTTCTATAAAAACAATACCCTAAAAGTTAAAGCAAGTAATGAAACCAAATTTGCAAGATTTATAAATTGGATATTTTCTGTAAATGGGGCATGATGAATCTTAGTGTAGCAAGATAATCTCCACAAGAATTTACCCGGTCATTAATGAGAAATGCAGAACCCCCATTGAAAACGGTAATAGTTGGCTGTATTCTTGAAGATGATGATGCTGAAGATGACCGTGCTGGACTAAGTTCAATGATATCTGTCGAAATGCATGGGAGAGGCCGAGCAAGAAAAAGTGGTACGATCTGTGGAATTCGACGTATCAGACGAAGTGGTACTGTGAGAATGATTACCATTGGTCTAAACGAGTCTTCATCTAATAGTGAAGTGGTCCCGGATCTTAATAGACATGAATGAGAGTATAGAACAGACATCGATGTGATTGTAAATTCTCTGGATAATCGTGGAAATCGTACAGATTTCCGAAACATGTAACAAAATGTAAAATAATTTATAAATTCATTTTATGTGGTGTTACTATCTTTTTTAATACAATTGTGTACTTATTGCAATGAATATCTCTCCCTGTTTAACCGATTTAAGAAGAACAGTTGTCTTGGCTATGGTGAGTGTTTAGTAACCGAATAATTTCAAAATTTTGACCGCAGGAAATGTACAGATGAACATCTAGTATCGAAATAATTGATATCATACCACTGTCCTGTTTCTGAAATTTTTTCCATAGATTTTGGGTCCTTTCGAGGTTTTATGTAATCCACTTCATCTGATGTAGCCCAACAGAAGCATATGTAGTTAAAGCAGTATCTAACTTGCCCAGCGGCTCTATAAATCCCATATATTGTACAAAAGCCACATCTTTCACGTTCATGTCATCAGACTTTTTGAGATGAAATAGTAGAAGGACGTTCGCTATATAGTAAACGTAACTATTACCACCAGCACCCTTCATAAGGACGAAGCTACTCCTTTCGTTCTTTCTGGGACCAAATTGTGTGGTGGCAAATATCGTTGTTTTTCAAGTCGATCTTGCGGTGGACGTTTGTAAATGACATTATTCATAGAACTATTATACTGTTTTATCGTTGGAAGATGGACAACAAATATGTACCCCGATTTAACGAATACAACAGAATTTTATGAGTCTATACGCAACATTCCATTATCTTTTCAATATTTCGGAATGAGATCCGTGCTAGACTAGTGGGTGATAATGTTTTTAGTATTGGAGCAAGGATTTGATTTCTCACTTCGATACAAAGTACTGTTCTTTGTCGTATTGATTCAATCTGTTGAAGCGAAACAGAAACCCCATTGCGTACCGAATATGTACATGAATATTCTGTACGTTGTGACATTGTAAACTGGTTGGAACTGAATTTTAGAAGTGCAGAATGATAATAGATACGACGTATAGAATAAATGGTAAGTCTCATGTTTTTCACTGTTTCAACCACTAGAGTTCTAGCTGTTTGAATGTAGATCTATATGACTGTTTCAAGGATGTATTTAAGTGCTCATACGGCGATGAATAAATTATGTTCAAATCTCAAGAGGGCTTACACGACTTTATCTATTATATGTAACTTCAACAGTGTAGATTTTTATATCACAATGTTTCTCAAAATGTTATATGAATTTTGATTTCAGAATTAAAATTCGGTTACCAATTTGAGCAATCTTTTCCTTTGACAATCTGACTGATTTATTTCCATATAACAAATCTTCCATGGTGGTTGCATAAGTTTTGCAAGTTTTCATCAGGGGTGATTGATATTAATAACCAGTAACTCTTTCGACATATCCGGCCGCAAATGGTAATTCCATATCCAAACATTTCTAATCCTTTCCCTCAATCATTCCTCGAATGGGATCATTTCGGAATAAGCCATTCAGGTTCTGTGACTTCTCCTTTGCTGAGAAGTCAACATGGAAACCGGGTGCTCGAATAGATTTTCTATAGAACCAAGAAGGAAATTACATGCACGCGACAACGCGATGCGCGGCGTCTAAAATTGTTTACCGTTTCTTCGTTTGTACAAGCACCGCATGGAGATGTGTGGACTTGAAAGATTGACTCTGAAACATGTTTTGAATGCCTTGAAAGTACCCAGATGAATGTTGTGTAATTCTTCATACGTAAACATTGAAAACACTAGGGGCAACCGACTGTGGCTGTGTCTTACCTAATGTTTCTATAAATGGGACCCATGGTGCAATTGAAATGTACTGGAGTATTTTCTGTTCTTCTTTCAGGGAAATATTTTTCTGTGCTGTTAATGATGTAGTATATGTCTATTTCAGCATACCACAAATCTCATTTTTTCTGTCTAGTACCTATTCAACTGTTTTAGCTATATTTATCGCACCTTTCTTGAAATATGTAGATGTTCTTAAGCATCTGACGCATGAACTTGTGGGGTTAAAGTTATGTAGAATTCCAATCATATATTTACTTTCTGGCATGTCGAAGCAGTATGATACTGTGAAAGGAAATCAATTCCAATTTATATTGTTGCATGTGCTCACATGAATACCTGTCATTGATTTTTAAAATTAAGGGGGCAAGAACCAAGCTCATTACCTTGTTCAATGAAACCATTTTATCATCCCTTCCTCCTTGACGACGAAGTAAGTGGAACTTGATCATAAACGGCACTAACATCATCATCTATTTCATGGTTACTGAAGTAGGTGTCCTCTTAGTCTTGTTGAGTATGAGATCCTTGTATTCCTAAAGGGAGGAGGCCAAACAACTTATATACATGTTGAATAACGAAACGTTTGAACGGTACGGCAAAATTAAAAAATGTGACCTATATGGTATATCCAACTAAAGATTGTGACTTCAAAGTCGTGGATGTTTTATCTTTATATATCTGTAACGTTCAAACAAAAAGAATTTTGAATTTTCCTCTAGTTTTAATCCACTCAATTGAAGAACCCTCAGTACCCATAACCTTGGTTCTTCTAGACCTATATAAATTTGTAAAGAATTCTGATTGAAGTAGATGAGACACATAATCACGGTCCATTTTGTTGGAACACAGTATAAATTACACATCAATTTCAGTCGCTACTTTTACATGTGTACCTAACAACTCAATAACGTCTTTTTGTACAAGAAGGCCTTTCTATTATCATCTGAAGCTATGGTGAATTGCATGGTACCTCAATTCTCTGAAATGTACCATCGAATAAACTTTGACCGATGGTTCTATCCACAAATGACATACATTCCTTCCAACATTTTATTGAGTTTCGAAGAACATCTGGAATGAATGTTTCCGATCAAAGAAATAGAATAATATTACCTACAGAATCAATACCAATTTCTTCTCATAAAGTCAACAAATGGTTTTCTGCAACTTTCACATCAGATTCCTTTGTGAAGTTTCAGATGTATCCTCAAGTTCAGGTGATGCGTTAACTGGATTTTCATAGGCCTATTCGTTTTCATGCAATAAATCATGACGGGCATCGGTTATCTCAATTGGCTCATGATGGATCGCTGCAATTGTAACATCTTGTATACATTCCAATCTTGACATTTTATTGTACGTCATGAAGTTGAATGTTGTCTGTAATCAGCCCATATGTCTGTGGAATATTTGTAACATCTCTTATTACAAACGAACTGTTTCGTTACATTTATTGATGATTGCAGCTGGCGTTGGAGGTATTATGAAAATCGTTTGATAGTTGTTGTATGTATGGGTTTTTTGTTCGAAAAATGTTGTAATATGGAGTGATGGTTGGAGCATAATTTTCACTATATTTACCTGAAAATTTTATCGTAAATTTATCAGTGATTTATGTAACAGTAAGAAACCGAGGAAATTTAAAGGTTTCGATTTTTCGCTTTTCCGAAAATTTCGAAAATTTCCACACCTTTAGTTGAAAAACATTCCTCCATTTGAAGTTGGGATTTTAGTAAAAAGCTGGAATTCTAATTTTGTACGAAAAACCCAACTTAATGTGGAAGAAAATAATTTTTACAATTTCCTCTTTTGAATATGTTTCTATTTACAAAAATCATAATATGCTCCGAATAACATTTGGGGGGACAAAATTTGATATAATTTACTTCAAATTAATTCACGTCACGTATTCAAGCAAAAGATCCGTTTCAAAAGATACTAAAGCGAAAGAATCCCATTTTTTGCGTGTAAACAGTGGTGTACAGTTTCTTTTACGTTAACATAAATTTTGATCATATGGAGCGAAGAAACAACTTAATAGGACATAGAAAACAAAGAAAGCAGTACTAAATACCATTTACTACTCCTATTTTTAATATCACACAATGTGTAATATTCGACCCAATGGCGGCTATTCCACTTCTGACACCGCCAAGGTTCTTTTTCATCATCACCATCTAGATCTTCACCTCCATCATTATTTTAACTGTTATCAATGTTACCAGGAATTCTAATCTTGTTTGATAGTTGTCAATAGTAGTCATCTTCGGGTTGACCTTTCTGGCGTAGAGAGCATCCCTAGGCATATGAAATTGCCCCTCTCAATTCACTGCCCTAAGGGATGATATAAATATGATATATAAGAGCTCGACTCCCCTCCAGTGCAGCACTTGCATGCTGCACATAACCATGCCAAATGGATATTGATTGTGAGGTAATTTCTTTTCCTTCCATTACCAAACACATTGTCATAGTATCCTTTTTCTCCGTACTGAGATGTACATATCGATGGGTCCAAGAATCTATCAATAGAGATACAGCTTTGGTTGCGGTTGTAATTGTAAAATACCCAGGACAATCAATCTTTCTAACTTCGAAGTCATTGTGTCTCTGTTGTGCTTCGTATTCTTGGCCAGTGAGGGGTAAGCGACCACCACCGTTTGAAATTTCAGTCGGCCATGAAAAGTTGTTTTCTACCATTCATCAATGCAAACAAACATCCTATCCATAAATCCAATGCAGCACGGAGTTTTGGACAACCATACCACGTCCATATGAGATTCCAAATGATTCTGTAGTAAAAAGCTTTTAATAGAGTAACGGAAAGCACCCTTGCTTCTGTCTTCTTCATCAGTTGTAGAATTTCCAGTGTTGATGATACAAATTCACTGATGTATTTGGTGTTCTTTTGTTGCGTTTTTTCCACTTGAAAAGAATTCTTCTATACTACCAAATAACTCTGCAATTGATTGTGTTGGAAAATTAATGCTTTCCATAAATGCGTCTGTTAATGCACCTTTGATTGTTTCTTCAATATCAATCGCATCGGACATACAATTTATAATTCAGCACCCATCACTGTCAAACTGTTTGCTTCGTTCTGTTGAAGAAAGCGAGACCACAACTTGCATAGTGGGCCAGAGCTTCCTGATTCCATTTTTACTCTTCCGTGTAAGTGGTATAATTTTCCATATGTTCCATTTGCTGATAAGCAGACCATATCCATGCTAATTTTCAAATTCCAAAATGTTGTCATATTGGAATGATATTTGGGTACGATGAGCATCTGAAATGCGTACTTCAATCACGACTTTCTGCCATGAAGCGGTTCAGCAACATGTAGTATCTTCTCTTCCTCATTCATCCTATGAACTTGGACTCGTTAGTCGACTCTATGATTCGATAGCGGTCGTGAGCAGTTCGTGCGGAACCGAATGGCCGAAAGATCAGGAGAGGAACAGGGAAGGAGCAGCAGATATAGTGATCGTTGGATGGTGATGAAGTGTGAGGAAGGATGATGGTACCAGGTTGAAGGTTTATATGATGGTTTAAAGTTCATGAAGGATGACGATATTCAGATACAATGATGGTTGGAGGATAATGAACGATGATGAATGATGATGGTACTAGGCTGAATGCTCATATTATGTTGGAGGTTGATATAGAATGACTATTATACTATTTCTATAGGGTATAAGATGATTATCCAGGACGTTATTATTATTATTGTAGAAGTTGATGGTGAATGATTATTGATAGGACGATATTATATGTTGAATAACGAAGAAGGATGATACCATGATTGATAAAATATGATGAAAGAATTATGTTAACGCTGGAGGCTGAATAAGAGCATATCGTCGTAAATGAGATGATAGGATGATTTTACTACTACGATGAAGACGACCAGTTCATTTCAACGATGAGGATATGACAAAGTTATTGTCATTAGGGATGACGGTGAATATAAGGATCCTCCTCCGTAGATATTATATCGACGGCACTCAGCGCGAGATGAGCGGTTACATAGCGGGATAAGAGAGAAAATGGTGTCGACACACCAAACGAAAATTCGAGAACCAGAAGAGCCTCAGCAGGCGTAAGATACGAAGAGAAGAATCATTTGGCACAAATGGGGACGAAGGTCGTGGCACCAAAACAGACGGAGATGATAACACGACGAACACAATTACTATTTAACCTACAACGGGGCCAGCCGTAAAAGGTTACAGGAATACAGAGTACTGCAGATGGTGACACCTGTACACAATGGTGCGTGTACGAAATAGGAATGACAATGTATGCAACACACAGTTGAAATCAATAGCACTGACACTGTATGTGAAAGAATGTCGCCACCCGATACAGTACGACTGATCCTCTCATTGCATAGGTTTGTATATTTTTGATCTTCCAGAATCCAGATGAATTATCTAATTAGAAGCGTGCTTATTTAGTTCCCACAAGTGTCACTTTATTTACTATGATTATTATTATTACTTTTCCTAATTAATATATAAGTATCTCTACGCAGAAAAGATGGAAAATCAATAAATAACGGTAGAAATAAGACAACCAGCAAAGCATTTATCGAAATCACTAATTGATATCAAAAAGATTCAGTGACAACCGGGAAGGAGGTATACTTGCACAAACGCGCATCTTGGTCGCCCAATCTCGATGCTAGATTGCAAGATGATCCAAACTCGAAAATCCCACGTTTCGGATCATCCCAGCAGCGAATTAGCGCTGGAGAAGAGCACCTTTCGTATCTTCTGCTATCCAATCCCCGAAAACAATTAAAGGCGTCAGGGAAGAAAGGCAACACCGTCGTCCCACTGACCACTGATCCATTCAGGTACATACCATTTGACCATTCGAGAAGGGAACCAGTGACCGTTACTAAATAAATACTTCCTCCACCATGTAGCATCTCGACAGCGGCCTAAATAGATGGTGTAAACTCTTTCAGGAGGCAAGAGAATGACTCAATCGCAGCCTAAAGGTAACAATGATTATAGGATTAATAAAGGGCAATCAATTAATGGAAGAAGAAGAGCGTCAGCAAGATTGCAAGGGATATCCCCAACACAGAACAAAACCACGCCCTAACGCAAGAGGATATCTCCAACAAGAAATCGAACCACCCCTAACCCGACCAACCCAACTGCTCAAAAGGCTGACCAACATGACGGAGAAATAAGACTGGTGGCACACTCTCCTTCGTTCCACACGACAACGGGTTCGGTACCACCGAGCTCACTCGGATCACCAGCACAGTTGGAAGAAAGGAAGGAATTTATTAATTGGCTTCTGGTTTCTAATCACAATGCTCTCAAGTATATATTTAGTCGTATAATGCAATAGTATAGTTTCCGCTTCGCACACTTCTCTCGTATATAAATAAAGTCTTTCAACATATTTATTTATTTTTCTCTCAAAACACTTACAAATGAAAACACAATCGGGGGAAGAAAAAAATACAACTACACATATCTTCAAATTATCACACCACTAGTTTCGGACATCTCATTCAACATTTCATTTCCTTTCTCGACACTACCTCACAATTTCAGCCGATAATTTACTTTCTTATAGTCTTCCATACTTGCAACTTCCTTTGAAAATAATTTTGCATCAAAGTGAGCATCTCAGATGATATTTATCCCTTCTTCACCCTTTCTTCCTACTCCAAATTCTAACATGCAGCATTATACCGCAAATTACTTGTGAAATACACCAGCCTTGCTATTGTCCTTTTAAAGTCTAAGTACATTTGATGGCGTTGTACAGCACAATTTACACTAGTAGCCCCCAACGGTTACTGCCCATATCTTCCGCCATCAGAAGCATCCATAATTGAACAAGATGCTTCTGTTGACTTTTCATGTGCACATGTCCAAATATGTCCGAACAGGAGTTAAGTGAATATATGAACATTTTATGCGCTATGATGCAAATGACTACCTGATATAAGTTTTTAGTCTGAAATAAAATTCGTAGATGCCCTGAATTTTTCTGATGCAGTATCATACTTCGTGCACCTTCCATATTTGACAATATATGAATTATTCACTACCTTAATTCCCAGTAATTTTAGTCAATGTAAATGTGGCGTATTCCGTGGTTGTGAAGACCACTTTGATATGCTACACGTGACAGAAGCTTTCCCCTTACATTTATTTCTTTTCGTTATTTTATTTTCGAATATTGGTTTTTTAGATACTTTCGGTAATGCGTTATCGAAAATTTCATTTACAGAAAAATATTGGAAGTTTATTGACATTAATAAATTTTTCAATTTCCAACAGAATACAGGCCTGTACGTGTAATCAGCCCTTTCGGTGTCTTGTTTCACGATATTTAATTTAACAGTGATGACGAATTTTTGTGCCTATTCAACACAATTAAATTACCTGCTTCTTGAACCCATCACAATGTGTCCTTCTCACATCCTCCTCAGTTCCCTCTACCTATCAACATATTTCATTCGCAAAATTTCAGTCATCCGACCGCAACAATTTGAATGTAATTTCACCTACCACCGATCAACTTGAAATAGTGAGCGACTTGCAATGTACCTTATTGCATGCAATCATAACAACAGCCGCTCGACTTGTAAAAATCGGCGCCGCGGAATGACAGGTCAGTAATCTTATATTCAAATTCAATTGCATGCACCAAACATTTCGCGAAAGTATGTGTCATTTACATTTTACTCATACCATCATTTTAATATTATTGCATTCCTATTTACTAACCGTTCTTTTCATTAATTTTACCATCTAAATTCCGTCAAGAGGCTTTTCCCGTTTCACTACCCAGTTTCTTCTAACATATTTGTTATTTTTTCTTCTATATTTCTTATGTTATACCCACATTCCCATTTCATGTTTATTGATATACAAATTGCTAACTTCTTTTCTATTAACGATTTTTCTATATGTAATTTCAATATTTCAGCAGATCAACAGGGTACATCTCGTACCAGTGATGAAATGATATTCCAGTTGCACAGCCTGTGTATATTAAACGGGGATCTTATATGGAATCCCTATCTTTTCTAGATATATTGTTTTTACATTGTTTCAATTTTTCGTTTTTATCACATATCGCGTATTAGTACCTTTTTTTGTTCTTCCGTCCTTTTGTTTATTTATGAAATTGGAAAATGTCATAAATAAAGAAAATGACGGAAGAACAAAAATGGTACTAATACGAAATGTGATAAAAAGAAAAATGTGAAATAAAGTACTGATCATATTACATGAAATTGAAAAAGGTCATAAAAAATGAGAAGTACAACATAAAGTATGATGCCATTATTAATAAATTTATATATCACATGTATACTCTAATTGGTATACATGTATTGCATTGTCTATTTCCCATGTTCTATATATTATATATAGCTTTGATAGCTACCGCGTATACCATCATATTATTTATATATATCACACATGTCTCCATCACAAAACGTAGTACCATCCACTTTTCCTTTCATGGAATGAATTATTTTTAGGTTTCACAATTCATGGTTCCATGCGGTATCTTTTTGAAAACTAGGGTTTCACCTACGGTGTTACATTCAACATATAAACTGCGCAGTCAATGTGACTCCCATTCCAAACTACACTTCTCGTAGTATTTTATGAAGTATTCATTCACTCTCTCTTACAAGATGTGCACATTTTTGCAGTACACATGCACAGAAATGTACGGTTTTTGAAATATGTTCTCAATATTACATCCGTGCACTTTTCCAAACCATGGCAGGTGCCCGGTAGTATTTTTTCCATTTATTTTACGTCGTCCGTAAGTAAATGTATACTCCTCATAAATTAAAAACTACAGTACGTGGACACCACAGGTAACTTCCCATGCAATGTATCTTCAAATTATGTAGATAGCTTCTTTAGTTACCATCTGTAACAATTCAAACACTGTAGTTTTGGATATGTAACCTACACGGACCCCTAAAATTCGCATGGCCTAGTAGATATTTTCTCCACCCAAAAACTACGCCGTTTGAATTTAGACATTCAGTTTCGGAAACACAGACACATATGATTTAATACCGTTTTGGCTATCACATTTTCCATGTTCCGATATTATTTTGAAACAATCAATAAAAACAATTGATCCAGAAAAACAATTTTCTTTGATTTTTTTTCTGTATCTTCTCCTTCTCCATATCCGCTCAGTCCACAGTTCAGAAAATTCTCCCCGGATAAGTCGGTTATTTTCTTGCAAAATTGTATTACATATTAAAGTACATCGTTTGTTTACAGTTTCGTATACTCATCAACACCATCTTCATAACTCCCAGATCATATTTCTCATTGATCACATATAATCCGCACCTCTAATGAAGATGTGCTCTCATTATCCGTTCGCGTACAAAGCCCCCCATGTCTCTTTTCGACTATTCATGAAATCAGTCTTCATATTATTGAAGAACAATTTTGACACATTTAACATGTTCTGAAAATTCCAATCGGTACACAGGTCCCTGCTCAATATTAAATCGATCATTCTCATCTACATGAAGAAACAGTCACATTCCATGTTATATTCCAAACCTGTTCCTCCCTGCATCTCCATCTCATCGTCTTCTTTTTCTTGGATTTGGGTCAATACTTTTTGGAGATATTGTTCCTGTTACAGTTGCAGTTGAAGAATGACGTTAATTATTTTTCGTTTTCAGTTGCGACTCTTCCCAATTCCCTTCACAACTACTTTAGCAACGCCACTTGCAACTTGCGCTTTTGACTCCGCATTCAAAACTGCATTAGAAGACATTTCGCTGAAATTGATGCTAATTTCACGTCATGTTCCCTACTTCGTGTGAAAAATTCATTCAATCCTTAACGGAACTGTGAGGACGCCTCCACGATATCAGAACTGCTTTTCTCTCTTTCCCCAACAAATGCAGCAATGACTCTTTCACGTCTAATCACAGTCCATAACATTTTCATGATCAATTGCACGTACTGTACATATTTCAAGGTCCCCTCTGTTCATCTACACATGTTCATTGTCATCGCAATAATATCCCATTTTGGCATTCTATATATTATACAATTCACGTATTTTCGTTCCTTCTTTCCATCATCTCCGTTCAATACAGTACCTAACCAGACCCCTGATTGGATATAATATTTCAAGTCATAGATATGCCACTTCGTTTACTAAAAGTTGAAATTTATCAAAAAGTTCACTGCGGTAATTAGAGATGCTCTAAATGTTCACCACTTTAAAAGTGGGGAAAAAATATTTCGCCATTCCAGTCACAGAATATCCTTTTGAATCATTTCATATCATTGTCAGCTAGGTACAGTTCACTTTTTACAGTCATGACGATTAGTGATGACTAGGCAAATTAAAACTGAATCACCAAATGAACAACAACGGCTTCCCACCCCCTCAACATCATCAACATCAATCTCAGCAGCACAACAACAGTGTAGAAATCAATGGTCAAATAGAACAATACTATCAAGTCAAAAATCTCCAAAAGGAGGTCCTGACAACATTTTGAAGAATAATTTGATCTTCAGTCGGCAATAAATGGAAATTGACCTTCCTTTTAAATTAAATGAAATTAGAACATCTCCACGCACATAATGTATATGTAAATCTAAAGTGATTTTTGACACGTGTGTAACAATAATTGGATGGAAAGAAAATTCTAATCCGTCATCTATTTAAAAATTTGTGACTTTATCTATTAGACCAGAGAGTCCCACGCGTAGATTTCTAATCTAACCAAATACGGGGACATACAGCATGGAGTTCAACTATGATGATAGCGAATGGTTGATTTCGGACTAGAACATTGCTTTCCTGGTTTCTTCAGAAGAACTTGTTGGTATTGGTTCCTCAAATGGTATTGGAAGAGGCGCTTCAAGGGTAGGAAGAGCAGGGAACAAAAGGAGGGACTTTGATGGTACTTTAAAACGATTGCTGAATAACTACTTCGATGACGAATCGAAGTTTAATGAGAGGGGCTTCTTGCGTAGGTTTCAAATGTCTCAGATAGTTTTCAACCGAATTTTCAAGTTGGTTCTAAACGACGGGATTTTTGTTCGTAAAAGTGACGGACAAGGAAGAAAAGAAATACATCCAATGCAAAGAATTGTTGCTGCCATTAAAATTATTGCGTATGGAACAACGGCCAATGCCCTTTACGAATATCTATAAATATCTGAGGGGTCTGTTTTGATATCACTTAAAACATTTTGTAGAGGAGTTATATAACTGTTTTCGCAAAAATATCTACGTGCTCCAAATGAGGATGATGTAAAACGATTTGTTCTAATACACGCTGCTCTAAGATTTCCTGGATGTCGTGGATGTATTAATTGTCAGCACTGGGAATGGAAGAGTTTTCTTATTGCACGGGCTGTTCAATTCAAAGGAAAATAAAGCAATCCTATAATAATGTTAGAAGCAATCGCTGACAGTGAATTATGGATATGGCATACATTCTTTGGATGTCCTGGTAGTCCTAATGATATAAATGTACTGGACAAGTCTAAAAATATTGAAAGAATTATTTCAGGAGAGTTTCCACCATCTATATCATATGTTGTAAATGGAAAAGGCAGAGATGTATCGTAATATTCGGCTTATGACAGTTACCCACATTGTGCTATCTTTTTAAAGAAAATATCAATTCCAATGAATCCGAAAGAAACTGAATATGCTAAAGCGCAAGAAGGAATTCGAAAAGAAGTAGAAATAGAATTTGGTGTTTTGGTTGCTCGTTTTCATATCATGAAACTGAAAGCACGACGTTGGATCCTGCCGGACATCGACAACGTCAAGATGGCCTGTATTATACTACAAAATATGATTGTAGAAGTGCGACGTGGTAATTATGAGAGCGATATATCACAGCTTCAGCATATGGATGAAGTCCAAGTAGTGTTTTCAGATAGAATGAAATTCAAATGGGAAAACAGAAAAAAAAATGGGCCATTGTTTTTAGCTCTAGAGCTTTGGTCAAGCCATATATTTGTTAAGGAGAGCCGTATACAAAATATAACCGATCACTATTCTCTAAACTCATATTTTAGAGAGCATGTTTCGAACATAAAAGTTGATGACAGCACCTAATGTCACTAAACGTACAATTCAATAGTAAATGAAAAACTGTTTATTACACTTCTGGGATAACTGAGTCCGACTCAGTGCTGAGTCAGAAGGTTCTTCAATACCGACATTTATTTCTGCTCCTTCAGAAAGGTTCAATTTAATCTCTCCATGCAATTCCTCAACGCTCGCTCTCTTCAATGCTCGTGAGAGATGATTTTTATGCATTTAGTCAAATATATTCTTCGTTTCTGTAGACGAAGCTGCATCCAGTCTTCAAAAGCATTAATCACATTGGTTCCTATAAAAGTTCCCATTTTCTGAATGAACTTTCATCTATTACACGTACAGCTTTTGTTCGCATTAATTCTTGACGAAGTGCCTTTGCAGCTCGTTATCCAATGTTAAAACGACTGATTTATGTAGGATTCAGTGACTCAAAATTTGAAAGTACCTGTACGTTGCTATTTTCTGTATTTGGCTCACTCGATTCGGATTATGGTGTTGGTGTTGAGGATTCGTCTAGACCAGTTGAAGTTGCTTCTCTACTGTATGAATATTCTCCACACTTCGGACGTCCTCCCATAACCATCCAGGTCTTGTCATATTTCTACTCCCATTTATCAAAGTCTTTGAATTCGTGATTCAATCTCGGAGTATTGCCTACATGTATAGATATTTACATCAAAATAATTTATGCTTCACCGACACCGGTTGAGTCGAAATCACGCATGCACGCGACGCAATAGAAAATTTGGAGACTTCGGCAGACATGTCGGAGAAATCTTGTTTGATGCTTATCGTAGAGCAAAAGCCGTACTTCCCATGAGGAACATCATAATATGCTGGTCCTAGGTCAATATACCGACAACGAACAGCCTCTGTAAATATCTCCCGCCCTTGGTCAGTTCCTGAAATGGGGTCTTCCAATGCTGAAAACCACGACTTTGCAAGTAGTTCGTTTTCATTTCCGTCCCAGTCTTTTCCACGACCCATAACGTATGATACTTCAATTTTGTATCGAGTCAGGGGGAAAGGTTGAAGTGAATGGAGAAATTAATCGTCGGAGAAAATGGCAACGTTTTTCGTCATGTTCATGTTTTATTTTTTTGTAAATTTTTCATGAATGTACAGTGAAGATTGAGCCAATCATATCGACCTCTTTGTACAATCTCTTCAATAGATGAGATCACGGTTTGAGTCTCTTGACAGTGTCAATAGAGTCAATTCTAAATTTATTATATTCGAAAAGTATTCGTTGCATTACGTTTTGAGAGGTAGTATTAAAACCTTTTGATCTAATTGTAAATTTCAACTAGGTCATATTTTAGATTAATGCGTGTAGATTCCCTTATATGTGCATAGAATCACCTGCAATAGGAAATTATATTATCATGTATACAGCAATATTGTTTTATTATTCATTGCTTAGTTGTTTAAAAATGTTTATGTCATCCACCACTATAGAGAAATCCACCAGTAGATTTTTAATTATATTTGTTAGAGCATCTCTATTCACGACAATTTCAATTAAACATTTTACTGAAAAATTAAATTGAAAAAAATCGAAACTGTTTAGATGTAGACTGACGTGGATTTTCTTGTGACTATTTTTCGTGTTTTCATATCCACTTGCACCAAGTTTTAAGTGTATTCTGTGCTGCATTCACTATCAGTGAATAGAGAGTATGGCCAATAGGCGAGGAGGAATCAATTCCAAAACGCACGAATTGTTGTATGTGAAGTGTAATATACAGTTCAGATGACTTTTCCAAATTCAAACAATTCAAATTTGAAATAGATTTGAAGTGTCCAAATAGCGCGCGCTTTTGCTAAAATTCACCGTCGATCGCTTTCGTTTAAACATCACGTACACGATGGAACCCGTTAATTCCGTTAACGTACAGGGGATTTCGAGGTGACGGTGGAAACCATCAACAAAAAATTACCGTGGTAGTTCAGTGTACGCTGCAACTATGGGACAATGAGAATGGCGACATTTAGGATGGCACGAGCGATGAGGAACCAGGTGAGTGGGACGTGCAACTGGTTCCAGGAATGCGGAAAGAATTCCATCGACATGGGATGTGTAGTATCTCGGCACGAACCCTGTGTATCCCTAAAAGGACTTCCGGTGAAGATATGGGGTAACGGTGCTTCTGTTGTAGAGAATTCATCAAGACATCATATCTCTGAAGCGGGAATTGTGGGGTACAAGAATTAAATAAAATGGGAGAAACGGAATCTCACAAACAATTAAAATCCTAGCGCATATTCTTTTTTAAGGACAGGCGATGCGTACGATTGGATGGGCGATGGCTGAAATATGGCAGAAGACACTCTTCGTGTCTACTTCATCTAATTTTTGAAGGATATGATTGCCCAATACGGCTATATGTATCTGAATAGGCGATCAACAAAAACAGAACTGATTGCAATAGATAATGACTACAACTAAACAGGATTTGAGGGATGCAGTTGATGCTTGTACTGCGTGAAGCCAAATTGGGATAACTAGTCCTTTCGCCGAAAAGGGGAAGTACCACAATCCCAAAGAGGGGAAGTGGTCTACAATTGTAATTGAGGCTTGGTTTGCAGGGAAAGCTGGAATAAATAATGATTTAAATGTATTGTCTGTTGCACCATTGATAGAAGAAATTCTTTTTGGGGATATTTTATTTTAACAAGAACAAGCTTGCAAAATAACTGGAGATGGTTAGGTTTTCAAGCAAAATTATGTTCTGGGGGATTAGATTCACCCAAATTGGCCACTGTTTGCAAAACCAATCCATCAGCCTATAACCGCACAAGAACAACTCTACACTAAAAGACAGGAAGAAATCAGAGAAGACATCGAAAGATTCTACGGGGTTATGCGGGCAATATTCGATGTAATACGGAGGTAAAACAGAATATGACCTAATGGCGACAACTTAAGGACAGGTGAGGTGTGTGAAATACTGCACAACATGTTGATCAAGACGTAAAGGTCTAGGAAAGTATTTGATGATGATGACGACAATTGGGTTATGGAAATGTATAATGACGAACAGAGGGTTGCACAAGAATTGGCTTCCGAGAAAAGCAATCTTAAGATACTGTTGAAACTGGCGTGCGATGCGTATTCTGAATCATTGCTACTTCTAGAATTTGAACTGGCAAGTCGTTCCGATTTTTATAGAATGCAAGAGGAATTAACCACAAAATTCAATGGTACTGGCGGTGATCGTGATTGTATGCGTAGTATCGAAAGAATTTGAAAGTATAGGGATGGAAGATGATGGTGATCGAAGAAATCTGTTTTACTGTATGCTGTATGACACGGGTCAATCTTTTTAACACTCCACTGCACAAAACATTTCGAAAATAATTTTCATTGGTCGAATAATTTCGAAATTTTGCAAATGAAAAATCTGCTCATGAAATCAGAATAGAAAAACATCTTCTGTTCTTGAACTACGACAAACTTTCAATTGGATTGAAAATGTTTCTTCTTTTCACATGTTATTCCATCTTCTTGCATGTTATTCAATCATCGATGAATAACTGCCTTCCTTCTAAATCTCGACGGACCTTCTTCTACAATCCGCTTCAATATCATCAACATTGTTACAAACTGCTACAACAACAACTTCATCCTGGTTCAGTTTAAATAATATTTCTCATTTCGTTTGTTGTTGCTCATCACTCACTTTACGAACGATCTCCATCAACACAACTTCAACGATATTTCTCGTCTTCGCAAAAGCAATCGCACAAAAGCAGTGGTGAACAAAACAAGTGCGGAACGTAACATTATGACTTCCTCTCCAACACTTATTCCACTTCATCGTCGCCATTATGGCCGAAACTAATGACTTCATCGTCCTCTGATTGCACATTTAAACGTGTTAAACCTACGTTTTTGTCACCATTGCCCTTGGTTACACTGCATCATACGTACCAGAAGTGTTTATCATTTGTACCATGTACCGCCTTACCTATCCCTCGACACAGTCACCTTAAAAAGAAATACTATACACATCGAATATCGTCCATTCCTTAATCGTCATATTCTCCAAATCTACTTCAGTAACTATAGAATCTGATCAATTTACTGAACGTCTAGCTATCAATTATAAAGTTTTTGGTTTAAATGTATTTAAAGAAAAGAGTGGTAAATGATTTGATGTCACTCCCATTATTAATATTGTTCCTTCCATTCAAGGTTGGAGTAATCTGACTTTTCAATTCACTGATAATAGTGCAAATGACGTTATCACCTCGGCTGTCGTGAAAACTTATCAAACTATTGCATACAACCATCATAATTATTCTGATGATCGGTATGTTGATATCGTGGCTCATCTCGATGATTATATTCTTTGTGTTGATGTGGTGGATTACGATAACTACGACGACGAAGGTGACGACGTGTCAAAAAGGCGAATGAGAAGAAGAAATCAAAGAGAAAAAGACTCAATAACTGGAAACATAAAATTATTATCATGTTGATTTCGAACGTTCTTCTTCTTCAACTTGTTGATCCGCTGGTAATTGTACATGATATGTTTTATACAAATTTATTTTTGTAATATCATCAATCAAACAAGCAGCACCACATTCTGGAATAAGAGCAACAGATATACCTAAGAAATTAATAGCACTTAAGAAACTGTAAATAAACATCAAGCCAACAATATAACCACGATATCTTTCGCAGAAATAATCTCTTATTTTACGTGTCATTTTTTGAACATATATTTTCAATAAATCTAGTCCTCATTCATCGGTATCGACAACAGATTCACCAAACGATAGTAAAAAGTCATCGATACTTGAACTTTTCAATAATTATTAAAAGTATTGAAGTGAAATATTTAATCGCCTTCAGTACATATTTCATGCTATTCTACTTTTTGGACTTGGTATCATTTTGTTTATTTTGGTGAAGTCGAATTAATTAATTCATGATTTTCTAGACAGAAATGTTACATTCAACGGTAAGTATGAAGAAGTCAATTTCGGAACAGACATGACCAATTAATTGATGCTTTTTTAGGAAAGTTTACATTAATGTTTTGAAAGGGGGCATCTCAACTTGGGAAAATATCCACATGTATCTTGAAAGTTATTACGCAGCCTAGCATGTTTTTGTTATGTTTATGTTTTGTTGTATCATCCAGATACTTTAGGCTCTGTTTTCTTCATTTATATATAGACACGATATCAATTATCATGTCTATCTATTCTTGGACCTTACTTTTTAGATGCCAATTATCGGCATGTATCGTTTTAGTTTTAACCTTTCGTCTACATGTCCTTCCTTTGCTTTAATTTTGCGTCTACTTAAATGGTCACTGAGACAAAGTTCTTGTCTTAGTTGAACGCGACAGACTGAACCCAAAGAACAACATCGAAAGAACTATCATTAGCGTTTTGGCTACAACCACTCGTGGCCATTTATCCCACTCTCACTTCAATAAATAATATACCTGTCTGTGTTCGTTGTCAACTTCTACATGTCTGTTTTGTCAGTCATTTGTCTACCATTCTACTGTATTTATAGTTCGTTTAACTCACCCTCGTATCTTTTTCCTAGTTTTTATAATAATTCGGTTGGTGATAAATGGATAGCTGATAAAACACCTGCAACAGAAACAACTAATTCGCATATGCACGTATACTAAATTATATCCCTGCTCATCTTAATAATATTTGTCATGTATTCATTGATGATGTTGACTTCAAGTAAAAATCATAAAAACGGTAGTTGGTTTTTCTAAAAGTTGTTCAAAACTCTTTAATGTTATTGGATGTTTGCAATCGACGAATCAAGTAAGAATCAAAAACATCATTCTTGGATTGGGCCCAAGTTTCGAAATGATTTTCATTGGTCGATAGTAACACTTTTTCCCCACCTTTCCAATACTTCTATATCAACCCACTTTCCCCCCTCCCAACTGTATCCTACTCCAACGTTGTTATTCCAGGATTAGAAATTCCATCACCTTCGGATGGTGTTATTGGTGGAGTAACTTCAATCGCATCTGCTTCAGCTTCACATAAAGTACCTAAACGAACTAGTTCAAATTCAGCTTTACCTAGTATTGGTGTATCACCAATTCCTTCATTTTCACCTGCTTCTAGTTTGAGTGTATTACCAACTCCTTCATCATCAGCTTCGACATGATCTGCAATAATTTTATTACTTACAACTGACTCGATTATGTCAATTTCCTTAACTTAGACGCAATCCACGTGATCAACGTTGTTTCTAACGTGTAACTTCAGCTACCGGTCGTCCTAATCGTAATGAATAAATTCTGGTCGGGGATTGTTCCGGTTGGACGGCCATAAGTCTTCTTCGTAGGAACCTTTGTTTTGTAGAATAGTGGTACGGTAGATTAAAATTGAGGTCGGAGACCATGCATGTGATGATTAGAGGAGGGTTGGAGCGGCGGTGGAAGTTGATAGAGTGTGCGATGTTGGCCAATGATGCAGAGCAGTGGTCTATAGTAACTCATTTCATCCAAAGAAAAAAAACAACTTTTCTTTAAATCATTGCCATTATTACCATCACCACTTGATCGTTTAGGTAGTAATGCAGCACAATACTTTACCAATTCAATTTAAAGAATTTATTCCATTGGATTTTGCAGCTGCTATGGCAAGTATTAATTAACAGCAACAACGAAGAAGAAGAAAATGTGTTATCGGTGGATCTCCTTATATGATGAACATATTTAAAAGACGTGCAAAGTTTTTCGATAAAATGAAAAATCAATTAGGACCTTCTAAATCACATTTGTATAGTGAATTATAAAATTTTTAACTTTATTATCTTCTCGTATTGTAACTCAAGAAAAATTATAATCATTTACTTCAGAAATATTAAGAGATTTTCAAGGTGCGCAACAATCATTTTTAAGTTATATGTGAAGTATGGGGAGAGATTATGAAAATGGAGGTATTGATGATATTGTAGACAACGATGATGATGAAGTTGAAGCTGAAGGTTGTGAGAAAGACTGAAAAGGATGGTAGAAAGAAGGAGCTAGTACATTGAACGAGGAAATATAAACGGTTAGGCACCGAGCAGCGTAGAGAAAATACAGTTTATTGAAGTTCGTTACTTCTCGACTGATACTAGAACTCCGTCTCAGTGAGAGCTTAAGTAACCAAAAAACTTTAAACTAAAAAAGCACATGCTGATGAGTGGCATATGGACTCAATTCACTACAGTATGGTCCAAAAATAGATAGACATGATGAGAGGTATCATGTATATATATAAATAATAGCAGAACCGACCTTAACATTTCAGGATGATGCAACAAAACATAAACATAAAAAAAGAACAAGCTAGGATGGATAAAATAATTCATCATCCATGTTGGTTATTTTCTCATGTTGAGATGCTCCATTTCAAACAATTGATGTGAAATTTTCTAAAAAATCATGAATCATGTCCGGTCCGTAATTAACTCCTTCATACATATCGTTGAATCAAACATTGCCCTCTAAAAATCATCAATTAATTAATTCGACTTCACAAAAAATACAAAACACAAAAGTAGAATATCCTCACATATGGATTAGAAAGTCGTACATTAATTGAATTGGCTACAATTTTCATATCAGTCCCCTTTTCAATTTTGTCTTGTTACCCGAGCGAGCGATCACATCGTCTAGTTTCATGACGTGGTAGATCGATGGAGATTGTACCGGTATGAATGGAATCATTAGTTGTTGGGACTCACAGAATGAACTGTCAGTCTTTGGACCAGGATCTGCAAGATTGGGCATACCTGGTTGCCGACACATCTCGTCAATGCTGGCTGTCTCAAATTCAAACTGTGTAACATTCACATCAGCTGTAATCGATTTATCAATCGAGTTGCGACGAGTAGAGATAGAAGTGTACATGTCCTTCGAATTAACAATAATCACCAAACGTACCGGAATCAGCAAGATAGTATATAAAGCTGTTTTGAGAGTCTTTCCCACATCAATTGCCTCGGATTCTGCTAGAACTTTCGCTGTGCCGATTGCGAGGACTGGAGGTTTGGACTTGTGATTCATCCATGATAAAACATGAAATAGTGAATATTTTCCTAAAGGTGCAAGCAGTAGTCCTGACACATATGACAGTTGTTCACGATCGGATATCCTTCCAGAGTCAGAAAATATTGCTACAGTCATATTATATTAGCCCTTTTTTGGGCTTAGGATATTGAATGTTAGTTCCAGGTTTCTTGGGAATTTTAAGTGCATTAGACGTAGTAAGAACAGATACCTGAGCTTAGGGCACTTTTTGTTGTCAAAAGACAGAATAGAAAGCACAGAATGGGGATGAAGCTATTCCTGGTCACTCAATAGACGAGTTGAGAGACATGAAAGATGATTTCTCAACAGCGGAAAGTCGTTTTTCTGATTCTCTACGTCGAAGTCTTGTTATTGGAAATGGCTCCAATGCAGACATTTTGTCATCAGCATCAATGCTGCATGAAAAGTACTCGTTCTGCACCATTTTCAGTCCATAAAGATGAGATTACCCGGACCATGAACAACTGTACCAAATTGAAACTCATTGCTGAAACCGTTAAGGAATGTTTTCGCTACAGTGGTCTCACCGGTTACCAATATACCATCGAAAATTCTTATCAGCTAATAAAACTAACTTTCCCTTTACTATGAAGTGAACAATTGAGGTATAACTTGAAGTTGGGTAAGTCCCAATTCTTTGAATAATGTATCGGACTGACATTACCATTTCTCATTTGCATATACCAAACCATAGGCAGCAGGCAATAGCAGCCAGTAATGTTCACTATCAAGACTTTCGCGTGGAGCTATAAAATGAACATCGCTTTGCGCTTGACCGCTCTGTAAAAATGCAGCTTTAACATCTTCATTCTATATGCGCAAACCACGTAAAAATGAGATCGACAATATAACACGCATACCACAGGTTGAGCACATAGAGCACTCGGAATGAAGTTCATTTTTAGTACTATATTCGTCCCCATGTGGTGCAATTCGTGCTTTTAATTTTAGGGTGTCATCGTTATTGACGTTTAGTTTATAGATTTTGTGGATGGAATATCTGACTGAGGTATATAGGAGAATTTTTAATAAATTCAGTTTCCTCAAGTTGATATGCTTTTAATATGACTGCTTGCTGGTAAGCTTGACCGTGATGACGCATAAAAGATTTATTGCCAATTTTTTGTAGCATTAGCTTAAGAGATTCTTTCTAATTGTTTACCGCAACTCATGGTTCACCAACTGAGGACCTAGAAATACTGACACGGTTGATAAGCTGACAGGTACTCGCCATGTTTCCTCTTCTGCATTTAATAATTCATAATCGCCGTCGTCGTAGCTGAATTGATGATTGTTGCCTTGTACAAACGCCACATTTCCAATAGATAATTTGTTATTGAGAGGCCAAAAGACCTTAATTAGATCACCAGTTTGAGTATTAGCGGTTGATAGTATGATTTCCTCTGTAGTATGCAAAAATTATTTGAGATTACATCTTCATCAGCTGCGTTGATCGGCATGGTATTATGATGTTCATCCATTGTTGTATGTGTTTCTTCATCAGGTTAGTCAATGGATTGAAAAATTAATGATGCTAGGTCTTTCTGAGTAATAGCAGCTGGAGTATCCTCTGCCGCTGGAACAATCGTATAGCCGTTGGAACTAGGAATGGGTACTGTACCAGCTAACATATCCGCATCGTGAACTAGTCTAGGCGATAACTACTTGCGACGTTTCTCTTGGCCATGTTTCACATACATTTGGACCAGATCTCCGGGATTAAAGACTGGATTACCAGTAGATTGTGTCCTCATGATAAGATTGAACTTACGCCTAGCACTCAGCGTGTTACGACCTGATGCCAGTTCCTCATTGACCAAATAAGGAGATTGATCATGTACCAAAGGCTTTGTGAAACCCTTCGCAATCTCAAAGGAAGAATTTATATTTGATCCATATATGTCATCTGAGATGTTAACAAATTGCAAAGAAAAAAATTTCTTGTCCGCATCAGGTGAATCTTTAACCAGTATTGAAAATATGGAAGGAATAATCCCATGTTTGGGTTCCAAAGTATTTTTGTGATGTCGACAAGATGGTACTGGTCTGAAGGTGTGGAGACGTCAAAAATCCAATGACAAAGCTTTTTTGAAAGAAAATGGCGCTTGTCAGGGAGAAACGAATAATGTTGATGTTACACAGAGTCACATACTAAATAAAGCAAAACACGATACCACGATATAGGCAACCGTTAACCTTGACTCCGTATACATTACAGAGTACAGTAATTCAGTGTCATTCGAATACAGAGTACAATACAGTAATCTATTGTCATTATAATACATTGGTGTCATTCATTAGTACAGTAGCTTGGTTTATGTACACTTCCATTTTTCATGAATTCCATTTAGACTACAGCAATTTGGATTGAATTAGCTAATCAATAGAATACTGGAGACCAATTGAAGGGAGGACACCACACGTTTATGGAACGTACAGTGCGCACATTACTCTACATGTATAAATACATGCTGAATAATTAGGATTGTCTGGGAAGGCGGAGTAGGTACAGATCAATGAAGAAAAACACGAGACGAGAGCATCAACCTGGTCATCGTACCATTCACCCGATCCAGGTCCCCAACAGAAGCTGTCATCGCACCACGACGCCCCCAAGTCTAGCCGAAAAGCAGACTGTCATAGCACGGCTGATCAATCGAACAGCTACTAACCGCGATTGCATGGTTAGCGACGATCATACCTATCTAATGTGAAAGTCGGTAGTTACGCGTTTAAAGGTAAGGGGAGACTCATTTATCAGCGCGTGTTACCAATCGTACGTATTAATTTACCTACTTATTTTGATAAATACTTAATTGAAGAGGGGATAACAGGACATTTAATGAAGGATGAAAAAGAGGCGAACGACAGTTATAACTTCGATAAGTCAGAAGGCGTTTTGGAAATATGACGCCTAAATTAGCTCCAGCGAAGACTGTTCTAAGATCGGGAAAGCACCTGGTAAAAACTATACCGAAAGATGGGAACAAAGATATATTGACGAAAATGGGAAATCCCAGGAAGGAAAAGGGACTGAAAAGCCGTATAGAAGCTATGAAGGTTCACCGATAAACCCAATCACTTCAGGTGATGATCACGGTGAAAAATAAATAGACATTCGTGATTATCAGCCCTGTCCGAATTGCGCGGATGATCCAGACCCAATAAGAACTGAGTCACCACAAGGAAAAGTGGCCGCACATAAATTACAACTTAATTAATATAGACAAAGTGTTTACTAGCTCTATTTAAAGTCAAAGATGTGGAAAGAAATGTTATGGCAGGATTTCATTACCGCCTTTGGACCGCACACACTTAGAAGCTGGCCGAGACCAGTTGTACGCGAGTGGAGAGACTTCTTAATTGAAAGAGGGATTTACGTAGATCCAGACAGAACCTGACCCCCCATCGAGGCAATTGTTGACATCTTATATTGAGAAGACCACATAGGCACCAAGAAAGAAAGAAACAGACAGAATTACGATACTGAGCAGTATGACGATGATGAATAAGAAAAAAGGGAACAAATTACACCACAAGTAGTTGAAGGATCACAAGAAATAACAAATAAAGAGAAGGTATTTGAAGGAAAGAACCCAGAAGTTGAACCAGTGATACACAGAGTAGAGATAACAATCCCTAGTGATCCAGGTGACGATGGTGATGAATCGTCGTCTGATGAAGATGGTAATCAAGAGATAAGGGAGGCAGGATCCAAACCAAAGAAAGGACCAAAGATGATTGAACATGATAAAAACAGTGAAAACCAGACGAACCATGAATCATGCACTTTGAATCAAGATAAGCAAAGAGGAAGAGCAGCTACTACAACGTATAAAAGAATATGCTGGACATCCAACGTTTCCAGGGATATATGATGAAGACGTCGAAGATATAGTTTAACTATATTCAGAAACAGAAGGCAACTGCGATGCCACAGCAGGAGAGAAGATTAAAGCCATGTTCATTATGCTGAACGTAAACGCCAGGTCCTTGTTTTCAAGGAAACGGAAAGCATGTGTTACTTTCTAAGAGGGTATAGAGTTCATTCCAGCATGGTTCAATTCGACTGATAAGGAGTCAAGATTATTATCTGAATGGCATGCGATGTCTCTCACAGAAGCTATGACAGGGGACACTGAAGAATCCGAAGTATCCGTATTCCGAAACTTTGTTGACTAACTCATGAGCCTTCAACATCGAGTTCATGAAGATTACTATAACAAATATATATATGAGAGACCGGTTAATGACAGCGGTGGACATAAAGATTAGTGATTCACTAAAGGACCGTGTCCCCAGAAATGCCCATCAACTTGTGAACAAAGTGGCCAATAGACTAATAGGAAAGAAAGGATCTTCATCAAGCACGGCCTTATGCTTAATAGGACACGATGACAATTTCAATGACCAACAGGGGTATGAATTTGAAGCTTTGTAAACAACAGGGCAGAGTTATGGAGTAGAAGCGAAGAGACCCGTAAAAATATATGGTCAAGGCGGACACAGACAGAAGATATTTGATAACCATAGTAGAAATCAGAACGATAGGTACCGAAATAACAACCGAGGTTGCAGGCTGAACTCAAATTGGCTCAGCGGAATAAAAGGTTGCTTCGTGTGTAGGAAAGACGACTTTGCAATTGAAAAACATCCAAAAGAAGAATTATCTGCATGAATCGAGAAGCTGAAGTCCCAACACCCCAGAGAACTTATTTCTGTTGAATACGTTGTATATTTATGCAATAAGTAGTCAGATGATAATATGGAGATGGTTGCAGAATTGGTAGAGGCTGATATCGAAGATGAAGAGAGCCAAGGAATTATTGCCCTAATTGCAGAAGATTATATCATAAAAATCGAGAGAAAATCAAGTAACTCAGCTTTCATTCACGGTATTTCAACCTGGGACAGCAAAAAAGCAGCCATACAAGCAATTCACTCCATGTTCATTGATAAGAACGATTAAAAAACCATTACCTTCAAGGGGATACGTATAGACACCTGCTGTAATGTAAGAAGCATCATATAGTTGGACCAATATGCCACATATTACCACTTTGGACTGAAGAATTCTATGAGACCACCAACCGCTGAGGCAATCACATGAATAGGTGGTACACAGATTCCAGTAGGTGCGGCTGCCATACAAATTCCATTCAAATACCTTAACCTGATGATTCACGTAGAGTTTGTAGTGTTGGAAGACCCCGTACCGACCTTACTATCAACGAAAGACATGTCTACGAACGGATTAGATATAAGCATACAAAACCAATACATCATTTTTTCAAATAGGAAGCAGAAATTGAAACTGGTAAATTACTTCGTGATCCATGAATGGTTCCCAACGGATATAGAGTATGCGTTAT
>JAULBU010088557.1:0-27667 GCA_032358235.1 Odonthalia washingtoniensis
TCATGACATCATGCCGTACCTGCTGTATTCATAGGATTAAGTGTCTTCCACAATAGGAAGAAACTGCTCAGAAAAATATACAAGAACAGACCTACGTGGAGTAATCTTCTCTCTCCACGCCTCCTTTATCAAACCGAGGGAGGTAAAATTATTAGGAGAGAAACTTAAAGGCTTTGGTTTAATATTTACTTGCGATTTCTTGTTGTATACTTGTCACAAGGACAAAACCGATTTATCCCTATTAGTTTCTCTGTCCTCCATTAAAGTGTCTCCCAAGTCATTTTCTTCAATTATTCGTTCTGCGTTTATTGTTTCATGTCCTAGCTCGGAGTTCATTGGGTGACTGCCGACTGAGGACTCGAAAGACGCTTCAGTGATAGTGTAATCTGTTTACAGGAAACTTATTTTCGACTTCATAAATTCTACTGTATACCAAACATAGATCTCAACTCAAACATCTTCCTACGATGCATAACTACCATTCTCAAAACCACCTGCCCCAATACCTTGGACACTCTTGTTTCTGTTCGGATTTTTGATGCTTTACATATCTCCTAATTTAGAGGAGAAATCTAGGCTGTTTGAATTTTTCTTTAGTGTATATAACACAGAGTTGCACTTCTTATCAATACTTGAGAGGCGTAAGTCCAAAACCATATCTAGAAACTGCTCCGCATCATCCACAGGACTATTATCCTCTCCAATCCACAGACAACTCTCATTTACGACCATATCCACATCCAACTATGGAGGTACTTTTCCATGAACGAGTACTCCTTTTAGTCATATTCACTGTTAGAATCATTCCATAGTTGATATGTGACTCCATTGATAGGAAACCTCCTACCGTTTTCAATAACACTTTGTCGGATAGGTATATTTTTACTACGACAGCTGTTTCATCCTTTTCATCTGCTGACTCATCAATCTACAACCACCATGCTGATAATCGGAATGGCGTTGAAGGCCATGTGCTGATGTTGATTCGAATTTGCACTAAAAATGTTGCCATTTGAATTAGTAAATTGAATTACTTTCGCTTAAATTCAGCATCTTGTTGATGGGAAAAGAAACATCTAGTCGGTGTTGCAGGCAAATGTAATCGAACCCAGTATCCAACAATTCTTGTACATTAGTCAGAGAACATTTTACAGCAAATAAAAATAATGCCGTTACTTATGTTTTATTTAAATGTGCAATACGACCAAAATATAGGCAATCAGTGCAGTAATTTTTGAGATCATGGTCAATTCTCGCTAAAAATGATAATGGTGCTCATGTACTTATTTCTAGCTTCATTCCCAATTTTTCCAAAAACAATATTACCAACTCGAAAATTTCAAAATTTCAAAACATTTATGATGAGCATGTATTGTCTGCTTAGTGACTCGCCAATTTTCCCACAAAAGAAAAATTGGCAATCCCCACAAATTTGAAATCTTGAAATTCGACATGATGATAATGTGTTGATAGCATACTGGGTTCTCCTAATTTTCTCCAAAATAAATTTAGAAACCCCAAAAATTTGAGGATTTTAATTTAATGTTAAAAATTTGTCATTTTGAAATTATTTTCTAAGGTGCTCTAATCAAGTTTCCAAAATAACCCAAAATTTTTAAGTGAAACCAAAACAAAAAACCTTTCTTCTTTGCATTTTGATGTTTGCCCTTTTTCGAAAAGTTTTTGATCCCTTTTGTAAACCTTCATTGTTTCGGTGGCATAAAATTAAAACTTTTGGTTTTACGAATGTTTTGAACCATTTAGAAAATAAATCTTAGTGACGGATGGATTCTTTTTTCGGGTGTTCAAGCCGCTTTATGTAATCCCAGAGTTGGTACTCCATTAGTACCTCACGAATCTCATTCATCATCTGGAGAGGTTGAAGATAAACAGTGATATAGTATAACCGTGCGTTTCACTGATGCACGAACAGGGTAGATAGCCTGGATGATTATTATTCAAGGTGGCGACTCATTTGGATTTGGGAGGAAGAAACTGCGTCCAAAGTGTTTCCATGCAATTCGCGCACCCAGGTCTCATCCAAACCAATATCGTTCAACGGCGTCGTAATAAGATCAACAACCAACGGCTACCATATTAATCAACCAGACAACATCAGCAGGATCAAGATACCAAGTGACATAAAATAATTAGTGAATCATCCGGCCCTTGCACAACATATCGGCGTAAATGTCTGACCCTCTATATGTACTCCAGTTCAAATTCTCTCACAAGGAGCAAATCACACAACTGATGCATAATTCAAATCATTGAAGAAGGCCATAAACGTCCTCCAAATCACGACGGATCTCGGACTCACCTGCCTAACCCTGTATTTACCATCGATCAAGAATGTGATGCTCTCGGGCTCATCTTTGGCAAACGAAGCGAGACTCAAGAGTCAACTAGGATACCTTATGTTAATAGTTGATAAACTCGATGTATGCAACATCGTACATTACGGATCGAAAATTACGAATGGATTGCGCGATTCGTAATGGCAGCTGAAATACAGGGGATGAATCTTCGTCTGTAGAAGAGCATTGATAGGGACAGTTTAAATTTTTCTAGACTTGCTAGAGATTTGAACGTACCTAGTAAGAATTCAAGACATTTCCTAGGGATCCATGCCTCAATTATAGGTTCTATGTTTCAGGGAAGAGAATTACTAGGTACGACTCAAATTTCCTTATACATGGTAGGGCCGAAACGAATACCTAGCAACCACTTACTAGTGACCCATATATGTTTAATACCCCGCAATATTTCTACATAATGACTAGGGTCACCCTCGAATATATCATTTTTCTAGGGTCTGTGTACATAATTGACATTACCTTTTGAGGTAATGTTAACTTTGTGAAGACCAAATGAACACGTTTTAAATTTAAAAAATGGAAAATAGTTTCATCTGGGCTCTGTTTGGATGTAAATGTCAAATTTCATTTACACTCAAAGACATTCCACTTTTCACGATGATTTTTAATCCATTTTTGTTTCTCTAACTGTCCAATCTCACCGTTCTTGAAACAGATCGCCTAGATTTTATCTGGAGCAACGTCTGGAACATCAGTATCCTCACTATGATTTATTTTCGCTAATTCTTCCATCCATTCAGTGATGAACAAAGATTGTTAACGTCAGCAACATAGAAAGATATAGGGCTATGATTCAGAACAACGCAACTATTATCCGCTCTGTTATCACTACATATATCACTGCAGTCGGTTCAGCTGCTACAACTGAATCGATTCATACAAACAATGTTATAAATATGACACCTAAGAGAGTGGAGGGAGCAGAAAACAAAAAAGGCCCTCCTGTGCGAAGTCGAAAGTACGGATAGCTGTTGTTGATCGTCGTATCCGGTATTATTGCGTCAGCTTCATTACAAAACTGATATGAAATGGAAGCTGAAACTGAAATATTAAAGACTGAACTTACGTATATTAAATATCAACGTGATATGGAGAGACTGAATTTTAGTAAATTTGAAGATACCTTGAGGGAACAGGCTGCTGAAGGAGTGAAAGCTTTGAGAAAGGTCATAAACAGAGATTTGATAATTGGATCATGAATATATTATGCTGTTGGCTTGGGCAAAGACTCATTATAATTCCAATAGTCGATGAAAGAAAGAGAACAAGTTGGAGGCGGGAAATATTCGACAGCACACCAGTAGTCAAATAGTAATAAGGGAAAGAATGAAGAAATACAGCAGAAAATGATTTCGTTAGGTAAATAAGATGAATTGCTTGACTGAAATAGTTTCGATAGCCTTGAAAACTGTATAATTAGAATATTAGCTCAAAGCAAAAAACGTTTCCTTTATACTGAATTTATGTTGTTTTTCGCAGCCCCAGTCAGATGTTTTTCGGGCAGTCCTATGAGACCTGATGTCAGCCCAAGAATTTAAAATTTACAAGTCCATTTGATGATGGGAGGTCAGAAGAAGATGAAAAAATAGCCTACTCAAGAAAATATTGTAAAGTACCAAAACGGGGAGGACATTCTACAAACAATTCTGTACTGATGAGGACATCAGGTCCCGACCTCTTCTATATGACAGAAAAACTACCATGAAGGCAGGAATGAATATGAAAATAAATAACAAAATTGCCTCCGATAATCATGGAAGGTCTGAAGAAGATCATTTTCTTGGGCAGTTCTTTTAATTGATGAAAACATCCTGAAAATATTTCCAGCTGTGTGGTTTGAAGTTTACCTAAAATTAAATTGATGGAAAAAGGGGACATTTTTTAATGAGACGATTGGGGTTTAGGCGGTGATTTCCATGTGAAGTTGAAGGGCAAGGGGTGATTTAATTTTTTAATTTAATATTTTACTATTTCACAATCTCCTGAACACCGCTAAAAAAGACGTCCACCCCCTAAACTCCCATATGTACAAGCGATCACTATACTAATGAGATCTTTTACCTTTTCCAATTGATCTATTTCATTTTTGTTTATTCTTCTTGAGTTCTAATCAAGGATGAACCTGTTCGCCATTGACGTGTTCATATTTTCCGTCTTGGAGTATTTTATGGATGATATGTAACGTCGTAATCATCATCATCATTAGAGTCGGTGTTTACTTGCACGACACAACCTCTACTCTCATTCTTCCAAAATAATGTTTCAACTTATTTTACATTTTCGGCAATCAACCTTACATAAAATAATCAAACTTTATTTTATTTTATTGGCATCATGAGTGAAACTTTAAACGACAATCAAAGATACATCTCGTATTTCATCAACATTATCAACTTTGCAATATCTTGAAAGTAAACAGACCACTAATTCACATTCCAGACACAAACCCCTCATCAACTAGCTAACCGACTACAACATCATTTATATATCAGAAGCTGATTCTGATAATCGAAAACATTATACGTCTGTTGAAGTTGGCAATTTTGCAATTTAAGTTTTATTTCAATATGGTTCAAATTATACGTCAACAACCAAATAGAATATCTTTGTCAATAAGTGAAGGGGATTCCAATTATATAGTATTGAAAAGAACTTAATATACATGAACTCGTTAATTTAATTTAAATTTTGTCAGGGTCGTTTACAAACAAGAAGATTTATGATCTTCGAGATACACACTGTTAAATAAGAGCGCAACACACATTAACTTATTACTAATTTGAAAGTTATCAAAATCATTGTCAATATTTGGATGAATGAGAAAATTACATTGAGGGTTGAAATTAATTCCCAAATACATAAAATTTATTTACTGGGAAAATGTTATGGATCGAGCTTTCATATAGCCAATGTTAATGATTATAATTGTTATAAAATCTAAACATTACTCGCTAATTTAATTGGATGGATTATTTGAAACATCCGTGCAGACGTTTTACACGCCAGAAAAGCTGAAGAGGAATCATTCCAAAGTAGTTAAAGCATGTCAAAAAACCTTGAAATAGATTGACACACACGCATGAGAAGTAAACACGGTATTATTTTCACCCTGCAATATTTACAACGAGGCAGAAAAAAAGGAAAAAACTATAAGGAAGTATATGTGCGGTGTGAATATTGGATATTTAAAATCAAAAGAATCTAGCAACTGATATCGATATATTTATTATGTTAAAACAATTGTAAAGTAAAAATGATGAAAGTTGCACAACAAGTTTTTATCACGTGTTGCCGTATAAAACCAGGAAGGATGATCAGTGCTTCGTAAATCACGTCCTTACCTGCTATGGTGGGCGTGTCATTACAACAATTTAATTGTTAACACCATATATATTAATATTAATATTAATATTATTATTATTATTATTATTATTATTATGTCCAGATGAAATGAAGGATTGAATGTATTACGCGACGTATGTGGTTGGATCTTTATGTGGTGCATAGCGAATGAAGCGGCTCACATTATGAAAATTTTAAATAAATTAAGGGGTTTGGATTAAAACAAATCATGAGAAGTGCGGTGTGCATTTCGGCAGATTTCACTTATCTCTTTTGTGATTGGCCGGAGTGCACCAATAGAGTATTTTGAGATTATTTTATTCAGCTTCCACTCGACTGTTTTTCATTTCAAATCATGTAAAATGAGGGAGTCAGAAGCGAGAAAGAAATGTAAAAACAACACAGGTTACCTTTTACACCGTTTTCCTCTTTTCTGCGTTCAACAAGCGTGCACAATATCACGCCAACATGTTACTCTAGTGGAAGCCCATTTAAACTACAGTATTTAAGGAAGATTCAGATGTTAGGCGTTTCTTCCTCTGCTTCGAAAATACCATTATACGAAAAAAAACTGATGAGGAGAAATCCTAGGAATTAGTTGCCTACCTAAACGACGCTCCGTTAGATTTCTTTTACGACAAATTTTCGGCCAATAGCGAAATGAAGACCCAAGTTTCAGAGTTCGTTCGAGTCAAGTAGGCCCTAATCGATTGCTTTGAGGATAACGATGATGCACAAGACCTTACCAAAATGTTATAGCCGGAAGCCTTCGTACCTATGAACTCGTAGAATAGTTAAGTGAAATGGATCATGCATTAGAGCAGGCGCAGTTCAATGGCGAGGAAAATTTCGGGTTGTTCCTCACTTCAATAATGAAGATACTGGAGTTGGCTCATTTTGTTATCTGAAGAGGGGTTCCGACTTTGCGACGGCAAAGAAAACCGTAATTGACCGCATTTCAAGCTTCCCCAAGAGATGTTGAACCGACTAAGTTTCTTGTTCGCCCGGACGCTCATGTTTCAAATGTGGAAAACAAATTTGACGCCCTAGCGGTTCAATTGTTATACCTGACTCTTATGACGAAAAAGATCTCACAAGCCGGGAGTAGTTCCATGAAAGACGAAGAGAAATCGTGCTCATATTGTCGTAAGCCTGGTCATTTTGCGAATCGCTGTACTAAAAATCTCCATCGAGATGCATGTTTTACGAAGTGCTACAAAGATGGGGCACTTATAGGATACATTCTGTGTTCAAACCGATAAGCCGGAGACAAAGGACGAAGAATAAAAAAAGAAAGATGAGACAAATAATAATTCGAATGTCATCAACATTATGGAGAATGAAGAGATGTACCCAGTTCTATTCCTTGAACGGAATAATTATAGACAGACCATGCCCAAGATCGCTCGACTCCAGGGCCTGGTCCGCATGAATAACGTAGTAAATCCTTTTTCTGGTCCAGCACGCCCGGAAACGAAATTTAGTCAAAAGAAGGCGAGTAGGTCCACAAAGAAGGATATATCGAAGCAAGTGCCTGCGTATGACGTATACATAGCTCTCTAAAATTCCCCTTTCATCATGAAATTTGGAACATTTCTTCGAAGAGATGCTGTCGAGGCCAACAGCCATCTGACACACAATTTTCGTAAGAAGCCGAACCATTCAGCCCGCAACGCAAATGTTTCATTTAAAGCTGTCAATCTCGTTCCTGTTTATGTTCTGGAAGACTCCGTCGAGCGTGCTCTTCGTTTAACATGTGTATACGTTTATTTTACGGAGTCTTGGGCTTCACTGGACTCAGGTGCGTCGCCGAATATATTGTCAGAAGAGATCGTCCAAGATCTTTCGCTGAATCCAATGCCGAAGAAGAAAAGTATCACCGTCGCTAATGATTATAAATGTTAGACTATGCGTTTGATGAAATGTGTACCCGTTTTCTTGGATGATGAGTCGGTTACACCAGATTTCCTAGTGATTAAGGGTGCGCCTGTCCATGTAATAATTGGTGTTACATAAATTAGGATCCTCAGAGACAAGTTAGATTATGGAGAAGATCTAACTTTCTTCAAAATTGGCGAGAAGAATGTTACATGGCCCCTAGAACCAGATGTATCCAAGGATCGTATTGTAAAGAGCGGAACTGACAATGAAGACTTCACCTCTGATATCTACATAGTTCCAGAATCTTTCTAGGAAGAAGAAGAGGGTCGAGAGCTACCATTCGTTCTCACAGTCTGAGGTGCTGAACTGCAAGGAGTTGATGATGGTGACTCAGAACTTGAGCGCATTCTGGACATCCTACGTCCGAGAGTGACTCATTAGTCGAATGAAAATTCGGAGGAAATAGTTTCCTCCCTAAAGGAGTCGAATAATGTCTCATATGCTCTGCGTGACCTTCGACAATTAAATGTGGCCATTAAGCACTCGTTCCAATTAGTAAATACAAATCTCATCCATATACCGTCTCTTCACATGTTCCCAAGCCATAATGGCATCGTTCGCAAAGAATTAGATAAGATGCTGGACGCTGGAGTAATTGCCACTACCGTATCTACTTGAGCGTTTCCTTTGGTGATAGGAACGAAAAAGGATGGTAATCCGAAGTTCTACGTGGCTATATTGCGTTGAATCAGAAGATGAAAACTGATATTTGGCCCCTCCCGAAGATTTGCGAAATATTAGATGATGTGTCGTGTTCTCAACTCTACATTTACTTTCTGGTTATGGGCAAGTACGAATGTCAGAATCCGAAAAGGAGAAGACTACTTCTGTTTGTTGGTTTGAAACTTTCCTTTTTGATGTCATGCCGTTTGGCCGCACGAATGTCCCTTCCACCTTTCAGCAAATGATGGACATAATCTTCGCTGGTATTCCATTATCGAATTTATTTCAATGATTTCGTGGTGTTCTCCAAGTTAGAAGAAGAACATCTCGAACGCATTCTATAAGGTTTTAACCTGATTGCAAAACATTATCTGAATCTGAAGATGTAAAAGTGTTTCTTCGTGCAATCCAAGGTGGTGCATCTTGCATATATAGTAAATAAGGCAGGCTTTTCTGTTTACCGGTTGAAAATAGAAACAATCCGCACGGCTCAGATTCTGACTATGAGGACCGAGTTCCGTAGCTGTTTCGGTCTTGCGGGATATTATTGTCGTTTCATCAAGTGTTTGGCAGATACATGCACAGATTTTAATTCGCAGGCTTCAGATGAAGGCCCCATTGAATGGAACACCGAGATAATCATCGCATGTGAGAAGATTATGGTGGAGCTCACCTCACCACCGGTCCTTTCGTTCCGCGACTTCGAACAGAGGTTCATTATCATGACTGAAGCATCATCTGATGCAGTTGGGGCTTCTATGTCCAAGAAGACGCAGTATAGCCGTGCTCACCATATTGAGTTTTCTAGTCGAACTATGAACACTAGTGAACGCAACTACAGGACTTGCGAGCGAGAAACTCTCGCGTTCATATTCGTCTTCAACAAGTTTAGACGCTATCTACTGTCATCTATACCGTTTGTTCTCATCAAAGATAGTCAATCGTTGCTTTCTTCATTCCAAAGGAGGATGTGCATGGACTTCCTACCCGTTGGTTAGGCTTTCTGGCTGCATACGATTTCAACATAGAATATCGTGCTGCAAGCGAGAATAGCGCAGTGGAACGCCTGCTCCAGTATAGTCAAGGTCCACCTCGCCCTAAGGGCGATGATGAAGGTGGACTTGTTTCTTCGGTTCAAATTGGTGCACCAACCATTTGCGTGGTCCCAAAACACAGATAGCGTGGTCGTCGAAGTCGATCTACGCCCGAATGGGCAGCAGAGATGTTTTGCTATGGTTATGAGTTTCTTGATTGACATGGCGGCGTTTTACGATGTGCGGCGTGACAGATGGAGTTTTTGGAACCCGCGCGTGTTTCATAGCCAGTTACTTTCGCGGATGCTTACCTCGTGTATATTTTCGTTCAGGTTGATTAGTTCGCGCCATTCTAAGAAGCAAACGATGACTGGATTGAAACAGAAATTTCGAGATTCCTCACCTAACGGACATCACGTGGAAGCCAAAACGTGACTGAAGTCGCAATGAAGAGGAACCGCGCAGATTGTACGAGAGGTAGTACGGAGTGAGTGGGAGAGAGTTAGTTGTCGTTAGAATAGTCGCTGTGAGCGTTCAGTTTTGAAGGTGGGATGTGAATATTTTGTGCCATAATTTTGCTGGATTATTATCAATCTTTAGGGTTTCAGCCTGGTACGTGGTCCAGTGTCAGAAGGGGGTTGTGTGGTGTGCATTTTGGGAGATATAATTTTTCCCTTTTGGGATTGGACGGAGTGTACCAATAGAATTTTTAGAGATTATTTTACGCAGCTTCCACTCGACCGTTTTACATTTCAAATGATGTAAAACGGGGAGTCGGAAGCGAGAAAGAAATGTAAAAACAACACAGGTCAACTTTTTAACCTCTTTCCATTTTACTTCGTTCAAAAAGCGTGCACAATGACACGCCAACAAGACTATTCCATTTTATGATTTGAAAACAATGTTTTTATTGATGAAATACTACTTTTTTCATTTCGGGGGTAAGCATGACTTCAGATTGGAATTAAAAATTTCGTAACAAAACAAGAATGTGAAGAATTGATATTGATGTTTTTAGTTACTCCTTTACTTTTGAAATCAAAACTCAGTTTCATTTCTTACTTTTGTCCATTTAAAAAGAAAGAACTCGAATTCCATTTGGTATATACATGTACAAGGTGTTCAAGTCAGTCGCTGGAAGCGAGTATGGGTTGCAATTTGATAAGGCTAATGTAGTTTAATTCATGCGTTCGTTCCCCCAAAGGTTGTAATACCAAATCAATCCCGACCACGGCAGATACCATAGTAGAAAATAACGTTACGATTAGCCGTCACATCTGCATAATCCACATTATGGAACAGTTTTGGCGCCTGAACGAATGCAATATCACGATTTACTCTCCAAGGCTTAAAACAAATGGCAATCTTTTCCAAAATCCGGGGAAGGATATCTTCCTCCGTTACCATGTTGTAATGATCAGCAAGACCTTGAAATATTTCTTCACCTCCTCTAGAAGGGATAATACCCAGTCTCTTCGCCAACAGCTGATACATATCGAGCGGAGTTGAGAACGTTCCACACTCTTGGAGTTTGGAAAATACACATCATAACCTACAATCACCCTTAGAAGATGGCTTGAATACTCGGAACGAAGCGCTGCGCAAATATTATCGCCTAGTGATCAGCAGGTTCTTTGTAATGAGCAATACATACATCAATAGTTGCCCAATCAGCTTTTGGTAGCGGAGGCTTGATTGAATCAATTGAACTACATTTACTTCTTACCGGTGCATACATACCAAAAAGAACGATAACACGTTATCATACTAATTGTAAGATCTCAGTCATGAAAAGGAATACCAGAGGCACGACAGCTTTCTTATTAATACCTTTAGAAGCGACGGAGTATAAATAATATGCAGCTTCTTAGAAAGTGAGTGCATAGGAATCTCTAAATAAGCATTGATACAGTTTCCTATAAATTAAATGGAGAATACGTATCAAGACCTGAAGTCTTTGAAACCATTTTTCGTACTGGACCTCAAGATTTTTTCTTGATCAATATGTTTCACATTTACAGGCTCTTGAATGTTCTTGAAGAGGATTTAGTGTAATCTTTTAATATTAAAATTTACAATGTAAACTTTGAATTATTTTAATAATTTAAATAAAAGAAGTTAAATTTAATAAAAAATAATTGTAATTATAATAATGAAAAATGAAAAATTTACATTTGTATTAAAATTATTGAACTTTTTTACACCTGTACTTCATTATAAATTGAAAATGGGATGATTTGGCCAGTCAACACCACCGCCGGTCACCTCCGCTGCGGCCTATAAATGAAAACATTTTCTGGTTCTGTGGCGATTAAATTTCCTTCCTTTGGTCTTCGGTATGTGTGTGGTTGATGACCTTCCTCGAACATGTCCATAAATGCGTAGAGTTAGATGACAGATAGTGCCCCTGTAAGAGAAAAAATCATGCTGTACAAGGCACTGTGCTACTAAAGGGAGATCCAAAAAATTGGTTGTGCAGTCTATAGTGCAGTCCGGTCTGGTCCGATCAACTCTACAGATATGATTTTTGTGTTTCTGTTTTGGAATCAAGTTTTTTACACGTGTGCACATTTACACTTCGAATGACAGCAGTGTTGAAAGTGTATAATATTTTTTAAAGAGCAGGTTCTGCTCTTCTTCATGTACAACAACCGGTATTACTTTTTCGTATTCCGCAATATAAATGGTCACGTCATGCTCTAATTAAATGCAAATGTGGCTGATATTTTGTTGACGATCGAAAATGTTTGTTCTATTAATCACTTGTATTTCACTGATGAATCACAGTTTCGTCTGTCGAGTTTAATGAAAATGGGAACGCAAGTTGCAGACGTTCTTTCTTATCAAAATATGTCGAATGATGTACATGAGCGAGGTCATCGTGGCTGTCCGCTACCTTCTATAAATGTGATGTGTTTCATCCAGAGTAAAACACCATGCGTATTCTTCACAAGTAGTCTACTCTACCACCATATATACTCCACTCCTCTCACCCACTCGTCCCATCGGCATTTTCTGCACCAAAGGTTAGCAGCAATTACCAAAAATATTCAAAATGAATATGTCATTACAGATTTCCCCAACGTCCGTGAATGATTTGGAAGGCGCTGCAGGAAAAATTCATATCGCTCAAACCAGGGAAGAAGCATTCGGCAGTCGGATGTTAACACTTTTGAATGACGGGGCGTTAACATTGATGATATCTATAGGACACAAGACGATATTATTTAAAGTGATGGCAAGAATGCCCGCAACAACGTCAACGGATTTAAGGAAGTCTTACGCTGTAACAAGAAAGATATTTTCTAGAATGGTTATCAAAAATGTATGTAGGTGGAATAGTACAGCTGGATGATGGCCACAACAAAAAAAAGACATAAAATTTGAAAGGTAATGTGAAAAGCAGTGGACCAACAGTATAGTAGATTATAATGTTGGTAATATTGGAAATTATAACAATTCTTCCACTACTACTGGTGGTAAATATGGAATTGGCCGTAGTAGGATACGCTGTGCTTGCGACGCAAGTTTTTGTATACTACCTGAAGACGCAGCATTCCTTACTTTGGGAAGAGGACCTGAAAACGTGGCCGCTTTATCTCAGTACAGTTAGATCCAGGTTCATTCTCACTGAACCGCGGGACTCCGACAACGCCTTGATTCACCTACAATACAATTTAAGGCGCAAGATGTTGTGTCAACAATGATCTTGATGTGATACACTCAATGTAATGTCAACACCGCTGACGAAAATGATTCTATTTCTACTCAGTACATTAATTTACAGTAACGATTAATTTAAAATGTTACTTTGTGTGTAATCAATTGTTTTATTTGAAATCTCTCCCACCGGTTCAACATCACATCACCATCACCTCTAATGACGGTGTGTCCAGTATGATGAAAGGAAAAACTACGAAAAGGACTTATTGTAGAAGATCCAAGCGCCAACAGTCGATGACTGGGAACGAAAGTGTGAACCAAGTAAATGAAGATGGGACTGGAAACATTTTGGAAGAAAATAATGAAGAAGAGGAAAAAGAACAAAACGTGAGTATTGCAAAAAACCGTCGATACGGACGTAGAACTGCTGTACAGGAAGCGAGGTTTGAAAGACCTGAATTATCAACATGGCTACCGTTCACACGCAATAGAGAAGAAAGTACAGAACTTGATGACTTAGAAGAGGATGACAACGTTGTAAGTCATGAGGATGAAATAAATATATCAGTAGGGAATGATGATGATTTAAGTAATTGTATTAATGAGGTGGGTGATGAAAATGATGATGAAAATGACGGTGAAATTGCAGATCGAAATGTAATACCTGACAGACGGGGTGAGAATAGACATGTTACGATCAAAAGGATTAGGATATCTAAACGTACTTTGCGTTTCGATATTGAATGAAGAAACACCTAAAGTGAATAGGAGATTTAGTGCTGATGTTGTATTGAAGGTGCGGAATACGAAAAGTCCACTACCAAGTCCGATAGGTGGCGAGCCTGAGACCTGGGAAGAGGTGAATGCAGAACTAGAGATAAAATATTAAAAGACTTACATGCGGCTGCATGTCGATGGGTGAATTCAATGAAGAGCAAGTTGCAATATCTCAACAATGAGAATTGTGAATGGAAGAATGTACATACATTTGTAAAAATCGAGCTTGAAGAAGTAAAATACAAGTTGCGAAAATTGAAAATGGAAGATATGATGGTAGAAAGAGAGAGTGACACGGATAGGGGACCACATTGAATTGAAAAATTCACTAGAACAAGTACAGGCCGTTGAAGATATGAAATGGCTATTGAAACGAAATATAGTTGGTTTGCAGACTCGCTTCTCGAAAGTATACAACTGTGAAGTTTGATTGAAATAGGTGAAATGGTGATGGTGAGTAGTAGTTTATGTAGTAATTGAGAGCAAAGGTGCGATACGTTTGATGGTAAAGTATTAATTCATATGGAATGGGCTACTGAATATGTTCCGTTCTACCAAATGAAATTTGCAAAGAGAGGACTTTTATATACGCCATCTTTAACATCGTCCGTGTTTTCTTGTAAGTATTCATGTGTAGAGGAGATTATAAATGTATATAAAAAGGCAATTTGCGATACTGGGGACTCTTCTGCTCTCGTATAAGGATATGTGCATAAATGAAATTTGTGACGACATAGCAATTCTAACAAAATTAAAACAAAAGTTGGCAGATTTTGTAAAGAAAAGAAGAAGATCAACCAGAAATAATTTCGTTAGTCTTCTTGTTTACACGATGTTAGTTGGACTTTCGAAAAGTTGGGTATTGTCAACTGCCAAAGAAGTAGAATATGAAAAGCAATGTTCAGAGGGAATACAAAAATTGACCAGTTATGCGAAAGATGGATCTAAGAAATTTTCATGGTGTAGGATCTATGAAAAGAAGAAACTCTGTTATTCAGATTATGATTGTAATATTTGTGGTGATATAATGGAAGATGGTGTTTTCACGGAACGGAATAGGTAAGACAGTATTGTATGAATTTATTTGACATTATTTGTTTCAGAAGGACAAATGCAGTGAAGGATTCATGATATGAGTAGCCGAATTAGACGCCTACGTCAATAAATTCCGTACCGTACGGAATGTAGTAACGTGACGGTACTACCAACGGAGGATCAGAAACGAACAGTGAATCAAAAGATAAATTCTGAATGTTTTACAAATCTACTTCCCCGTTGTTTAGAACACATTTTTCAGAAATTACGAAGCGTTGTTGAAGTGAACATGTACAGTGAACTTAACGTGTGCAATGATGGAGCTGTTGACGTAAATCATCGTTTCCAAAACGACCTACGGAACGCTACTACTGTTGCCCAGTTTCCGTGGGTATCCCGATACTACGTTCTTGTGAATTAAAATTGGTTATCAGAAACTTTTACTCGAGAAACAGGGTCTGTTATTTCTTTTGTTGTTGTATATTTTTACTGTGAAGATGTTCTGATGGAGTTCGAAGATACGGAATCAAAACCTTCGACAATTGATGGAAGTAGCATACCCTAACTTAATTGTACGTGATTCATTTCTAGAAATGTGTATGAAGTATCAAGAACTTTTTATTCCGTTCCCTTTTCAAATTATCACTTTATATATTACATACCCATGTACAAAAAAATAGAAACATTTTTTCAATACAAACGTTTTGGTTGTTTTATTTGTTGATTGTTGAAAAAATATTTGAATTTTTCCTGTCTGTCATCGTCATACTATATCTGTATCAGTTTTCTTTTTGTCCATACCGTTGTTCAACATCAAATACATGACACTTGTGCTCGTACACGATGAATCTTTTAAACATTATTGAAATCCTTGTTCCACACGTTGACGCTCGATATCGTTGAAAGCCTTGAGAAAGCCGTGACGCTCGACGCCCAATCCATTATTCCTCGAATCAATACCAACCATCTATTGAAAAAACTTCAAACCTCTCAGCATATTACAGTATTACAACGCCAATCATCGAAGCGTTCTGTCTTATTACATGTCATAAAAACAATATTTTTACCAATTTTTCGGACAAATCTTTCTCTTTTAAGAAATACCAACCTGCAATGGATTTTTCATGTATTCTCCCAAATTTTGGTTTTGAGGCGTCAACATCAGGGATCATTGAGGTACACGAACGTTATTGCAACATGAGGAGAGCTGTAAAAGATGTGACTTCGTTACGTAGGAGAACAGAATAGGGTTGTCACATGATTTTTGATGGTCCCAATGTTGAGAACTGTCATAGCATTAGTGACCTCAACCAGACAAATAGTGATCATATTATTAGTGAGATGAATCCGATACATATCCTTTATACTTCTTGAATACATTATGATGATGACTGCAATTTCGACCCAACTTTATTGACTGATAATACGGTACGTACAGTTGATACACTTGCTGCAAATATTTCAACATTAGAAGGAGTAACGGGATCAAATTATTTATATGAATTGATAAAAATATATACAACCCTGATTTTTCACTTAGTTTATTCAAAAAACGTATTGGTAACGTATCTGATTGCAAAATGGTGTGCAAGGATACTTTTCGTCGACATTTCTCATCGAATCGGTTTGAGGAGGTTCGCGTAAATTATCATAGTGGTAAGTTCATTTCAACTTTCTAATGAATGAATACAATAGAAATTTTGAGCGACAAATGTAACATGTTGACAAAGCTACATTTTTACTTTGACACCACAAACAAAGAAGACGGCAAATGGACAACACATGTTCAAGCACGTCATGGAAACAGAATTCTGAAGATATCTATGCACAGCTGTAAGGGAAAAGGTCATGGTGTCCAAAAGAGAAAATTTCTTTTGGAATTATTCCGAAGGTGACGAACCTCACTCCTTTGTGGGATTGTTACAATGCTACAGCGACAAAAGTAGTAAGACATTGAAAATTCAAGGTTATCTGCGTATCCTCTGCCCCTTTTTTTATGAATTTATCATATGAAAAATGGAGAAGGGCTATCTCTAATGGTAGTACTCTATTAGCTTATTTGTCCTAAGAGATAGAACATGCCGAAGGTCACGGTAAAGTGGAACAGCTCGCAACTTCAGATAAACATAACAGATCTGCACGAATGATTGTGCTACAAAGATCGCTTAGTCAATCCTTAAAACCCGTGGCCTATCCGTCCCCACAGGGTTTTATTATAAATGATGTATACGGCTGTGAATTGTGAAGCTGCCTTGTTTCAGATTTGAGAAGACCAGTAAACATCTTCACGTGTGTATAGACAGTCCATTCCGAAAAATAAGTTCAATAATCGAGACTGGGAAACAATTTGTGGACTACATGCAACTTGCAGAATAAGCTGACGAAAACATCAATTGGAGAGGGAAGAATTTTCAGAGAAAAGGCGAAGAAAATTCTGAAATAAAACTCCTTGTACTTACAGAAATCTTACATCGCATTTTCCATTACTGCTACAATCACCATTGAATAAGATGCAGAACTGTGTCACTTTCGAGATGCTCCAGAACTTTGACCTTGGTATATCCAAACTAAGCAAACATTGCATACATTTGAGACTAGGATGTAATATTTCGAAAAATGTTTCAGATCGACTGGTGCGAAATCTTTCAGATCTGTTCGGACATCTATTTTACACGGAGTTAATGATATGCTCATATTACTCAAAAACAATTCAAAAATACCTCGTTTTCATGAAGATTTGTTTGGAAAGGAAAGCGGAACTCAATTAAAGGTCTGTAAAAAAAGATGTATTAACACGAATACTGGAGGGAATGAACGTTAGATGTATCTATACAGTGTTCCCATTTATAGCGGCTTATATACACAGATGCTGCAGTCAAGAACATGCACCAATTACATCAATATGTTCACAACATATTGATATTTTAACATGGCACTGACGAAGACAGACATGGTCTATGCAGGTGGATATAATCAGAGGTTTCATCAATCAAAGCTTCTGTGAAAACATATAAAAATTCAATGAGAGATATATTTGAAAAGTTTCATCCAAGTGATTTATGCACTTTGAAATTTTATTTAGTAAATCACATTCACGAGGACATTCAAAACTTTGGACATCTTCAGATGCTGTGTTCAGATCATTACTAGAATTTCCATGTAAGTTTTAAGCAACAGAATCAAAGAACATCTTATAGAAAAAGGACAGAAGTAAAGGATACTGTTACGAGAGTTGGAGACAAATTAGATTTATCGGCTACAAGTATATGCCAAGAAGCAAAGAATTTTGACAACTTTTATGATAGAGATATACGTAAAAGTGGTTTCGTGGTAGGAGGTATTTTTGTGAATTCAAGGGAATTGAGAGAGCTTCTATATTTCGTCAACTCTAAATTGGTTCATGTCGACAAATTCATCCCTGAATCATGTCTTACGGAGTCACAGAAACGTTTTCCACTCTGATGTCATAGACTTATCTGCACAAACATGGGACAAGAGATTTGAATCATTACTACATTTACTGAAGGAAGAAGGTGGCAGGAGTTGCCGACAGTATTTTGAATTGTCAACAAAACTTAAAATGGTTCAGAGCGATACGCATTCTAGGGGTCATTATTGCAGTGTCGACTACATCGTTGACGCAGGTAATCTGATTACATTACAAAGAGGTGGCACATTTTTGCAAAGATATTTCGCGTGTAAGTCCAACGGTAATTCAAAATATGGAACGTGTTCTTTCGTACTGTGGAAGGATCTATAGATGACGAAGCAGTTGTGTATTGGATTGGTCAGGTCATGGACTTGTTACTGCTGAAATGGGAATGCGATGAATCCGATGCAGAGTATGCCTTGGCTATGTACATGGAGATTGCTAAAGGAATAGATTCTATAGATGATGTACATGGATGAATTTTCTTGTGATGGATCACAGATGATGAGATAGACCATAACAGTTCTTCATTTGAAAATAAAGGAGAGGCTAGGTTGTCCCCATGGTTTGGGTTGGAACATGTCACAGCAATGAAAATTGTTGTTCATTTTATTAACCAGAATTACCCAATTGAACATTTTACTAATGATATGTATTGATTGCGATACAGATATTGTCTAAATAGATTCGAAGTAGATGGAAAGAGGGATGAAAGTGTATAGTAATGATGGTGGTGGACAATAGGCTTCCATTCACAAACAGTTACAATGAGAATTTGGGATTTCTTCCCTCTCTTCCGAGTTGAAGAACTGTACAGATATAAGTTAATTAAGTTAATTAACATAGTAAAAAAGGATCAAATCTTCGAACTATGCAATTTTCTTTCAATGTTGTACAAAATTTCAAAAATTATTGATGACATGTGATAATGTATTATACAACTATGTTGACAAATTCCCTATGACATTAAATATTTTTCTATGACAATCAATTGTGCTAAATTATTTCTTCCCTATCAAATATAAAGCAACATTTGACACGGATTTTTCTGTTCAAGTGGAAAATACGTGCCGGTACCAATCAATCGAAGTTGGAACTTCTCTAATATTCCGTTTCGTCTCTTTTAGTCACGTCTTTCTCCCTCTTTTCTCTATGCATCTACAGCGTCCGATCATTATTTGCATACCGTCCATTAAGGTATGTTTACAACAATTCCAGCACTCTTTCAAAAACCATTCTAACTACTCTAACTGAAATGTTTCTTTACGATTGCTCCATAGATCAAACTATTATCAGATGATACCATGTGTGCCATACAGACCGAAGGATGATGATTAGGCAACGTGCAGATCCGTCATTATTATACAATGCGCAGATCAATACATATAGTATATTAAATATAAGATCATCAACACGTATAACGTTCATATCAGTTGGAACATCTTCTTTACTTTTATTGATTCATTTATTTCTAATATTTCCAATCAATTACCATGACAGCCATTTCAAAGAAATATTTCCAACATTCTGAACATTCCGCCGATGATATTCAATACTTGATAAATTTCAAGCTGAATTGAAATTTATTCTTTCTCTTCCCACGTAGTTTGCAGCTTACTACGTCTACACAAATTTGAAGTTTTATCAATAGATACAATTCAAGCAGAATGTAAATACATTCTTTATATTTGCAGGTCATATACCAGAAGATTTTACCTTTCACTACAATTGTGAGATTCATTATGGATTGTCCATAAATATAATATGTGCATACACTTGGTATTTGGGAGACTTACAACCATGAAATGGAGAGCTGTACTCTACCTATCCCAAATGTTTTCGTTCTTTTCCATTATCGAAGGGCACAAAAATTGCTTGTGGTAGATGGAAGCGGGTGATCTATTTAATAATTTCGGAATTTACGTTTCATTCATTACATAAAATAGTATAACTAGTATTCGTGAACATTGTTACAACCCCGGAAATTGTAACGTATAGGGTATATAAAACCAAGCGCCCATATCAAATTTTTGGGGATAGTACCAATAATACAGAGAGCCCATACGAAACATTTAATAGATGGTGAAATTATCTCTAGTAGACCTGGCAGATATGCTAGTGATACAAAATTGTTCCTAGATGTCCAGGTAGTTCTGATTGATACAGTGGAAATTGTGCCTAGTAACCATGGTAGTTGTATTAGAGAAAGTAACAATTGTCCCCGGAAGCCATTGTAACTATGCTAGGGAGATTGAAAAATGTCCCAAGCAGCCCTGGTGATTATTCTAGCGACAGTATAAATTGTCCCCGGTAGTCCTTGCAAGTATGATAAGGACAGTACCAATTGTCCCTAGTATCGCTCCTAGATATACTAGAGAAAGTGACAATTGCCTCGAGCCGCCATGGAAATCATACTAGGTTTAGTAACCGTTGTATCTAACAGACCTCGTATATATGCTATGTAAAGTGACAGTTTTCCTGATAGAGATGGTGAGAAATGTCACTATCCTCCCTGGTAGTTATGCTAGGGAAAGTGACAATTGTCCCTAGCAACGCTTCTATTTATGCTACACACAGTGACAATTCTCCCTAACGAACAGGTTAATATGCTAGGGAGAGAAACAAATCTCTCCTTCAGCCCTGGTAGTTATGTAGGGACAGAGACAAATATCCGTACCAGCGATTCTAGTTATGCTAGGGACAGTGACAACTCTCCCTAGAATCCCTGGTAGTTATGCTAGAGACGGTGACAATTGTCTCTAGAAGCCCTGGTAGATGTATTCAGGATCTTGCAAATGTCCTATTCACACAGTGCGATATAGCTATGCACCTGAATGGACTCGCAGACACGGATGTATAGCATTTTTGTGTCCGTCCCTAGTAATGTACTTCTATGGACGTTAGTTTCAAATTCGCCTTTCCCATCAAGGACTTAATCGATGAAATATTGGGACTCCCACTTAAGGTCCAAGCGATAATTGACAAACAGACAGTACAATATCATTGTGGCAAAGGACGTCCAAACTTCCGAACGGAGACTTCAAATTGATATTCTCACACTCCGTCAGAGATATGAAGAGAGATAATTGGACAGAATCGCTTGGATACAGTGAAAATTAAACCCGGTATATCCTCTTAGAGAACCGTTCCTGGCGACGACATCACCTCTTTTCCAAATGATGACCTTCAACTCCTTCCCGCTTTAGTCACAGAGGTGAACCACCTCATCACACGGATGTGGAGTTGGTGGATTGTCGATGTAACCAAAATTTATATCGATTCGAATGAACGAGAATGAAAGGAAGGCCCTGCTGGAGGAACGAAAAATTAAGGATGAAACAGAAATAATGGTTATTGGAAGGAAGAAGGAGGAGAGTGACGCATATGGAGAGAAAACGGAGATGAAATGATGGTTTTGGAATGAAAAAAGACGAGGAGAAGACGATGATGGGAGGTACAGGGAAGAGGAGAGCAAACAAAGAAGGGAAGATATGACGCGAGGAGATAGTAATGTACGAAAATAGGCGCAAATAGGCGCGAAGAAATAAGCGGTGATAACGCCACGAGTGGTGGAGGAGAAAAAATAAGAGAATTGATAAAATGTTACGAGGTGAAGAAAAAACAAGAAAAGGATAAGGTATCGGGGTACAAGAAAAACAACCTATACATCTACACAATTGCGGTACAAAATCTAGTACAGTGTTGGGCACAAATCATGGCTGATCATTTAATCAAAGAATGATACAGTACGATTTCCTTGTGATGGGAATCATTCAATTATAGAATGATACAGTACGATCACACGTATTCAATGATGTAATATTATCTCCTTCAGCGATTTGCAAACACAGAAAGTAAGATCCTATTACACTTGTAACTCCAACTAAAGACATTCACGGTTCTATTAAAGATTCTAAAATGTGATAAGGAAGCAGACAATAAAAAGAACGCAGGTTCAATTAAAACTATATACACATTCAAAATGAAGTATATCAACTGCAATTGAACCGAGAAGGCGAATTCTCACAGGGAGAACACAGTCCAACCGCACGGACCTACTCGGTCCGTGCAATTGGATTTTGTTTGCGAATCCACGTCGTACGTCGTATCAACAAATCTATACCACGAGATAAAAACGTTCCTGCACATTCTTTGTGGTGCTTCTTCGCTCATCTGTGAATCTCGTTGACGATGGTACGATCCGTATCTTCAATTCGTTTTCGTAAAGGTGCCACTGGAAGCAAAGGACAGGTCAATTGCCGCATTTTCTACAAATAGTGAGGACTAATGACCCCAAAAGGTAGGACAAAATTATGAAATAAAAGGGACCTTGTAGCTTCCATCCACGGTATTCATATTGGTAGCCTCTCCGATAAAAGCTATTCTACACTTACCTATTACTCCTATCACTTTTCTTCCTTGTTTAAGTCGAGATCGGATTGATATCATCCTTCCAAACACGGTGTTCTAGTCCTTATGTTAGTACTTTCTAATGACTGATCCCCTGTTGACCGCAGTTTGTATCGTAATCCATTCTAAGCTCTTCGACACATTTTCTGTCATGTGTATGTTAATAGTTGACAATTCTACTGCCAAGTAACCGCCATAAGTCCCACCATGTACGTATGTACTATTCGATAGTGACGTTTCTATCTGAGCAGCAGTCTCTTTGGTCATGAATAATATATATGACTATATTTCTACTATTTCTTCGGGCAAAATCTTCAACATCTTCAATATCCAACAATTTGACCTTATCGGTTTCATCGTACACTTCTTAATTCATCATGGCCATATGTACTAATAGTAGAACATATGACTGTAGTAGTACAACAGTTATATATTATACTGTAAACACTTATTGTGGGAAATTCACTTTTCACTGTTTTATGCCTTTTCTAACTGCCTCACGTGTGTCTTGTGTAGCCTCTATGGTTTTCACGGCACAAAAAACACTTTTTCAAAACTTGCGTCCATTGCTTAAAAATCATATCCCGTGCGGTTGCCTCCAACTAGATCTATCGTTTAACCATGGTTTCATTATTGGACTCCGGTCGTCTCCACGGTAAGAGCTTCCTGATGAATATTTGGTCTCCTCCTCATATTGTATCTCACACGCTTAATTCCTGTCTGGCTAGTTGGTCTTGGTGTGTATTTGATTAGCCACGTGAATGAGCGCTACTATCTCCCTATTAGTACACTGGTACGCGACATCTTGTCGCTTAACGTTAATTAGATTATTGGTATGCCTATTTCTGTGAGACGCCTGTATCGCAATAATCTGTCAGTATTGTACTGTATATAGAACCAGGTTTGCAGAGAGATTACGTTGACCACAAAGTTTCGGAACGCAGATTCCGCTTACAGATTTGGTTCATCCGATATTTCTTCCGATAAATTCATAGTCTTACATTTGTTCAAGATCCTCTATCTCTTATCCTCGCTATTATGCCATCTTTGTGATATCTGGGTCTAATCCGTGAAACTATATACTTCTCGTATATTACTTGCAAAGTAATTTAGAGCAACTCCCGATAGTACAACGGGTATGGATTTCTTCTTTCCTGACCCTGATACCGCACACATCATCAGCAGTGTGTTAAAAAAGATGATAAGATGATCGAAGTCTTCAGCCCATGTTCCCGAAAAGGTTTGTTTTCATAAAAACACCTGCATGAACCCATTTCGTCCTAGCCCTCTCATTTTCTCATCGCTTCCTTCCAATCGTGCATGTTCTTCATTCTGTCCCCTGCTTGGTTTTGCTATTTGTATTGTTCTTCTGTGCAATCTTCGGAATCATCTTCGTCATCATCTAGTGTTCCGTCCGGAGCCATTTTCGATTCGGTGAGATGATCACCTATTACTCCATAAGGGATTTCGGGCTTGTAATCGCAGTCCTCTATTCTATTTTTGATAGCATTTTTATGGTCGGTGTAGTGGGTGCTTTTCATGATAAATTAGTGTCGCCTTTATTGATGGACGAGGTTTACAACTTCCCTCATCTCCCTATATGACTTCTCTGTATTTTGTTGTGACTTCAGTCTGGTAACTGGCCATCTATCTTTAGTACTCACGTGGGTTTACATAAGATATCAACTAGGGCTTTATGAGTAAGAGGGAAATATAATATAGTCCAACATTATTTTGGATATCACGAAACGACAAAAAATTTGCCAATATATTTACTATGTAGAACCAATAGATGTCAAGATGAATTTGAAGGCCCAAAGTGACGAAAGGATTATTTATATATTTCACGAAGTAAAGTTCAATTTGGAAGGATATAATATCACTTCAAAATTTTTTGAACTTGTACAATTCCGGTATTGAGAAAGCCAAAAATGGACAATTTGGGAAGCGTCAATTTCACTTTGATAGGTATTGAAAATGCCCAATTCCCAAATTGGAATAATTTCCCAGCTTTTTTTGATTCAAACTGGAATTTTCAATTTCATACTGGACTAACTTGAAAATATGCAAAATATGTTTTGGAAAAATCGAAATATTTGTTCAAATTGGGCGAAGTTAAATTCAGTTTAGACTATTTTGGTAATCCCCAATAATATCATTAGAAAATTTTAATTTTGCCAATACTTATTTTGAAACTTGTCCAAAATACGTCGTGGGAAATCCAGTAAAATTTTTCTTTTCAATTCAGAAAGTTTCAAATTCAGTTTGTTATACTTTGAGAATTGTCAAAATAGGTATTCAAAGAAACAATAAAATTATTCACTTCGGAAGAATTCAATATTATCTTGGACTATTTCGAAAATCCCGAATATTAATATTCTAAAATTTGGATGTTGCATATACCTATTTTGGGAGGTAATCGGAAAATGTATTTGAAATTCCAAAATTTCAAAATTTTAAACCGATGTTCAAAGAAATCATTGAAGCACTTAGTTATACACAATTTAAAATTTTCGATGGTTGCCAACATTTGAAATTTTGAAAATTTTGAAAGCTGAAATTGCAGTGCACCCTTTCACATTGATTCGATTCATTGCACGCACAGATCATGTTATCATCAATCAAAGGCTGAACACGGACTTTCTGTTCACATGTTGAAGTGACATCAACGGTTAACAGTAACTTAGAGGAATAAACAACATCCGGACGGCCCTCTCGACACTTTCCTATTACATATACCTTGTTTCGTACATACGAGCGATTGTCTCTTGATAGAGTGACAAACAAATTGTTAGAGAACTGTGCGGCTTATAATCAGATTGATAACAAAAATGACGACAGTCCTATGATTAACTTGGACGATCTTATACCCACTGCAGTCTCTGAACAGAAAAATGAGAGCAGTAATGAACACGACGAACTGTTAAGTCTTTTTCAGAAATATGACAAAATATGAGTAATACATTCTGTAACAAAGTATTAGACATATTAAAAAGAAATGGAAACTCTGTAAATAGTTTCTGTTTCACCTTTACCACGACAGTATCTATTAGTGAACATTCACTAAAACAGTCTGAACTGACTTAGAGCGGAAACGGTTCACATTAAAAACATTGTTGTCAATACAGCGGATGAAAGATGGTATGTACCTTCGGGATCCTGTAGATGTGGTGCCAAACCAGGTGGAAGCCTCCGGTCTGAATTCAATCATCCTGTAACCATATGATAATTCCCTGTTACGTACACGTCCAATGAACTCAGACGTTGGTGTCATTGCTGCGGTACGTATAAAACATTTAATAATGGAATCACGGTGAAACAATGTTTACTGGAGGAATTCAAAGCACCATGTTGGAATTTCAATTGTTGCACTCCTCTACCTATATAGTGATAAGTCGCTAGTATCTTTGAAACCAACCCCATTCATTTTCCACACAATTCATCTAAATCTACTGAATTCAAATGAAAGGATGCGACAGGAATAGATAAGTTCCGGAAGAACTGTATTTTCCTATCTTCCCGTGCAGTTCTTTCCATCTTATTAAGACGAATTTGTCTCTGTGAATACATCAAGCATGAGTTCAAGAAAGTTTCGTAATGTCAGTAGGGTTGACGTGCTACAAACATTACATAACTGTGTAGATTTTTCAATTTTTCAATTTAGAAAATTGCAGTTGAATGGTCGTCTTTGATCACAGAAGATGGGAAAAGACTACGGTTCCATTAATGATGTCTTCACATATTTCAGACCTACCCAAAGCCGAATACATGATGGGAATTAAATGCAACTTAAACACCGCTTCGCCGTGTCACAGATGTGATGAAGTAATGTCTCTTCAATCATCTGGTAAAGAAATTACACTATACAAAACATGTGTACTTATTGAAAGGGGTTTGGGAGGGATATCTACAAGTTTGTGACAAACTGAAAGAAACATATATGTTACCTACGCTACACGTCTTATCAAACTTTCCGTTCATTGTATATGCACCATGTATTGACATTTATCCTATTTTAAATTTTGAACTATTCTACAACCTAACATTAGGAGTTTCACGTCTATTGAAAAAATGTCTATGTATTGTTTTGAAAGATGATAGTCAGAAAAGCACAGCTGTTCTCAAAAGTTCCGGTGATGAAAGATTATTTTCGTCCATTCGAAAAACTGTACTATGATTACTCAATACATTCCTGTCAGAGGTTGAGAAACATTCTGTTGGATATGGTTTACACGTTTATTTCTCAAAGGGAATGGTCAATGGAAGGTTATCTTGTTATTTTACGGAGACTAGTTTCATAGGCTTGTTGGAGACTGCGGACAAAAATTCTGTGAATGTTGTGCCTCCGTTTCTGGGTGCAATTTATGTTCGCTGTTTTGATTGTACTGATTGTGTGCAAATTACTACATTTATACCAAATACATTTATGGTATACAGCGAATTCATCAGAAGGGGGATGCACCGGATGGACACAAGAAGATTTCCGGGAGCTGGGTGCAGACATCAGGTTATTTAAAAAGTTAGGGGAAGAATTGTTTTCAGTTTAACAATCGTCCTCTATGGGTACGTCTAAGTGGAATATTCTGGACCATTTGGTGAAAGATCTAAAGTGGACGGGTGGTATTTGATACATGGATAGTGGACTGTATGAAATGGCCCACAATCATTTCAAATCAGAATATTCAAAGACAACGAAATGAGATGAGAAAGTCATGGCGGAAGCCATTTGGAGACGGGAAGAAGAAATGGTTTTTGAAAATATTCCATTACAACAACATGGTGATAAAAGTCAGAAGTCGATTGCGATACCTAAAGTAAGGAAAAGTATGGCAGTAAAAGACTACAGTGCGTTGGTTACAACAAAACCAAGTATGTCTTTATTGAACTCATAAGGTACTGAAAATATATATATATACAAATGGAATGAATAAATAGAAGTTTCATCTTCTGGATCATAATGTTGAGGATACTCAAACATTCGGTAATATTAGCAT